>PVJS01012670.1:0-43439 GCA_004027185.1 Glis glis | reverse complement strand
GAAACTGGGTCTCACGAAGTTGCGGAGGGCCTCACTAAGTAGAGAGGGAGAGAGAGGGACAGGGGGAGAGAGAGAGAGAGAGAGAGAGAGAGGGAGAGAGAGAGAGGGAGAGAGAGAGCTGAGGCTGGCCGCAAACCCGGATCCTCCGGTCTCCACCTCCCAAAGTATTGGGATTACAAGCGTGCACCACCACGCCCAGCCACGTGCTTATGATTTAATTTGATAAGTTTGTAGGTGCTCATTATTTATTAGCATGATAATTGTATTAGTTTGTGTTTTATGGTTGTATTAGGCAAAGGGTGTTTGTTTACTTGTAAAAACAAGGTGTAGAGTCATCCTATCTTGGCACTTGTTCTAAAAATGGAGTAATGCATAGCAACCTACTTCTTTATAAAAGGTAGTAACTCAGGGTGAGGCCCGTCCTGAAAAATGCTATTCATCATGGAGTCACTCAGAGCAGGATACAGCCTGCTCTCCATATCACTCAAACGCTGGTCCAGTTCTGGTTGAGTTCTGGTCCAGCCTCAGGGGATCATCCATTATGTGGTTTGTTAAGACCTCAAGTGTGATAGTGAAGAAACTGTAACTTCTAGCCTTCCTAGCTCTGGGTCATCCCTGAGTTATACGTATCCAGGTTTAGGTATCCAATTATAGCTAATTGACTATGAGTCAGACCTGTGGCTCGGTTGACTCCAGGCAGGCCAATTACTGACACAGAAACTCAACTTCTTTTCATATGGAAAATATGAGTCAGATAGCAGTAGCTACTTATAATAATGCTTTTGGATTATTAATAGTGTCTCTTAAAGTTGAGTTGGAACTGAAGGGTTGTGTAAGGAGTCTCATGAGTGTGTAGGGTAGACTTTGAGTATGATCTAGAGCCAGTTGCCTTAGAATTTTAAATCTGCACTTAACCAAACTCCTAACTCCCTTTCTCACAATATTAAGATCCAAATAGGCTTTCCTCAGTCCTTTGTTCTCTGGAAGGAGCTTTCAATTTAGGAGGAGCTCAGAGCAGGTTTTAATAAGACTTATACGAACTTCCATGCATGATGTTCTAAGTATTGTTTTGCAATTGCCCTTGATGATTATTAGTAAAACACCAATTCTTTTTACATTAATAATGAATCTCATCTGTTATTTTCACAATGCCATTTCTTCTAATTAAGCAGCCATTCCACACTTCTTAATGAAACCAATGTTCATGTCTGATGAAGCTTGAGGAATGACACTCTCAGACACCAGAAATGTGAGCAGGGAGTGTATTGTATAGAGAGCGGGAGAGTAAAAGAGGCAGATCACCCTACGGTCAGTGGGGACGTTGGTGTCTGACAGCTGCCTTCTGGTAGCTACCCGGCCAACTGCAGTGGATTGTACACCACATTCTTCCAAAGTCCACACAATCTACTGAAGAGAGTTGCAGATCACCCCTAGGGGCCTAGGCCGGCTTCAGTGCCCAGCAAATGCCTCTGTTCACAACCCAGAGATGGCCTGGGCTGAGCGCCATCAATCGCACACTGCTTTCTCCTAAAGTCCATGTGATCTACGAGAGAAAGAGATGCTCCCAAAGGGAGGGGTTCCTGAGTGGGTCACCATTTGGGCTGGCTTTTCTAGGAGTTTATATCCTTCTTTGAGTTTCCCTCTCTTGGTCTGGGGCCCCAGCAACATCCAATCCATGTTATTTTTCTTTTGCATTGTCCAATGTTCAGTGTTTCTTTTTTGAGGGGTCATCCCAGTTCAAGTAACTTATTCATGAACTCTGTGGCTGAAGTTGTCTCCTAGGATTTAAATAGTGTCCACTTATTGCCAGGAACATCTGGAGTCTTGCAAACATCTGGTTGACTCCCAGGAGGTTTGATCCTGTTGTCCCTCAGATGTTTGATCTTGTTAACACTCAGGAGATTTGATCTTTTTGACTCTTAGGAAGTTTGATCTTCCTCCTGTGGCCTATCGACCCTATCTGCCTATTGTCTTTCTATCTCCTCATTAAGAATTAGGTTAGAGGGCAACACTCCAATGTAGGGAGGTAAACTGATATATCTTAGAATGGCACCCAAGTGCCTTAGTAAGAATTAACATAACTGGTGGGAGTGGGCAAAGGTGGCCCACTCAGCATGTCCCCCTTTCCACCTGGGTAGTATGAGGCACCGAAAGCCTATTTGTGAGTAGACTGGATATTTCCCGAGAAGTTATCTGCTATAAGAAGCAAGAGGTTACCATGGAACATGTGTAGGCTTAGTTCCCTGTGCATCACCAATGTATCAGTGTTATCTCTGTTTGGAGGGGGACTCATCTTCAAGTGAGTCCCAGTACTAATTGTGTTGATTAATCAACACTTAGAGTGCCACCCAGATCTTGAGTCTTTGTTTCCCATGGGAAATATTCCTTAGACAGAGGCCTACAGTGGCCTTTTGTCCTCACATGGTATACCATGCAGGTCTTCTTGCTCGCCCAATGCCCTCTCCACTCTGTCTTTATGCACCATGCCGTCCTTCCCAGGCAGCTTTTCAGTGACCCAGATGTAAAGAGAACAAGATGACTCCCAACACATTAAAACATTTGTAAAACAACATCCTACATAGGCAACACACTGAAACACTTGTTACACCCACTTTCTCATGGCAAAAGGGCATTCATCCTTCTTCAATGTTTTTCAGATTTGTTTTAACTTTATGCTTTTCATATACCTCATTTGTCTTTTCACTCCAAATTCCTTCATATCCCTTCCAATTATAAAACCATAAACTTAGTCTTATTCAACTCTTCTAAAAACAACAATAGAAAACCAAGAGCCTGGAAATTCTACTTTCCCTTGCATTCTACAGAAGAGACTTAACTTGGCAGGGAGGATAATACTCCTTCTCTCCCACATACAGGGAAGTCTATCAACTATTTGGCCTTGTAAAGAGCAGGACAGTTGTGTTTGCTTCTGTAGAATCTGACTCTTTCAAACCACAGTATTAGCTAGACTCTTTTGGATAGCAAGAAAGAAGTCTGCTGGTGTAATTTAAATGAGAGTATCCACAGGGAGATCAGATAGTAAGGAGATGATCTTTTAGCCTCATGTCTGCTTTAATCTCAACATGTCCAAGGAAAGGATGTCCAGAGAGCCAGAGGGATAGCAGAGCAGAAACCTTGTCATTTAAGTGCAGAAGTTGGGCTGGTGACCCAGATGTGGTACAATCTGCTCATTCATTTCTATGGCCGACTGAATAATGCCTTGTGTTTAAGTTGAAAGCATAAAGCAATTAGTAGTATTTGAAAAATAATTATGAAGAAATGAGGCTGCTTTTGCAAGCATAGGTCCTCATGCATTATTTTCATATGTGTGAAACAAAGGTCCCAGCTAGATCTCATTTTCATGTCTGCCTTGGAAATTCTAGACTATCAGCTGTGGGTCCCAGCTGTGGGTCCCGTTTATATCAGGGCATTCTCAAATTCCTGAGAGAAAAGGCAAAATCAACATTATTTTTTATTTTTATTTTTATTTATTGTGCCACAGGGGATTAAACCCAGGGGTGTTCTACCTCTGAGCTACATCCCCAGCCTTATTTTACTTTTTTAATTTTGAAACAGGGTCTCACTAAGTTACTGAGGGCCTCACTAAGTTGCTAAGACTGGCCTCAAAACCTGCAATCCTCCTTTCTCAACCTCCCAAATACTGGTATTATAGGTGTGTGCCACCACTCCCAGCAAAAGCAACTTTAAATGTGATGGTCAGAGGTCAGATTCCAGAGGTGGGGTGACTCAACTGGGCAGAGGGTGTGTCCAAGGAAATCCTCAAGCTTTTCTCACAGGAAATCAAGGGTCAGTTAAACAGCTAGAGCTGGTTGTAGGTTCTACAGTGGCAGGAATGGGGAGGAAGAAACCAAGTCAGGGGTCACTAGGAAGAGGTGATATGCAAGTACTAGAAACACTAGCCACAAATGGTCATTATCAGGAGAGAAGTCAGGTCCGTAGAGTCTAGGGTCAGAATCACACAAGAGAGAGAGAGAGAGAGAGCGCACGCAAGTGTGCAGGATGGGAATATGTGAGGGGAACATGATTTCTCAACTCTCCTACCTCCAGCCCCAACACACGATGTATTCTCCCATGGCTGCCTCTGTGGTCTTTGGTCATCTAAATTATGCAGAGTCACTAATTATGGGTCATTCCGTGGTCTCTCATCAAACAAGACCCAGTGTGACCTGCTTCCTGCTTGCTTACCTGAGTCTTTCACACCTCTCCTTCTTCACTTCCCATGCACACCAGCAACATCAGCATCCTTTCTGTCCCTCCACAAACAAGGCTCTTTCCCACCTCAGATTGCTCACTCTTGCTGTTCCCTCGACCTGGAAGGCTCTTCCCCAGCTCTTTGCATGGCTCACTCAGTCTTCATCTTTCAGATCTCAGCTCAAACATTATGACCTTTCCTGACCTCCCTATCCAGAGTCACCTTTTCCACAGTGACTATGACAGTGTTCGTTTATTACCTCTTCTGAGCGCAAGTGCTTTGTATGTCTTGCTCACTATATCCACAGAATTCAGCACGGTGCATTGTATTCAGCACAGTGTAAGGTGCTCCAATGGATTTGTGTTTGCTGCATTAATGAATGAATGAATGAATGAATGAAAGGGTTTTCACTTAAGAGTGGGCAGTAGGTTGAAGGAGGAAGACCAGCAGGTCTGTATTTTACTGAAGTAGTTCTGAAATGTTGCCACCTCATTCTTCTCCCCTTGGTGCCATCCTTCTCCTCTTTCCTCTTCTCTCTCAAACCTTTACCTAGTGTCCAAGCACAGGGGAGATAGCAGAAGCCAGGGAAAATTTCAAGGTCCCAAGGTTCTGTAGGGAAGGGAAATATCTTTGTCTCTACCCATCCTGGCATCGTGATTGAGGCCCCTTTAACAAAAGATAGATTAACAAGTGAAAAGCACACAAATTTTTTTACTAAAGCTTTTACTTGACATGGGAATCTTCACCAGGAAATGAAGACCAAAAGATACAGCTAAGCCTGAGTATATTTTATACAGGTTAAATATCCCTTATCCAAAATGCTTCAATTCAGAAGTGTTTTGGATTTTAGATTATTTTGGAATATTTGCATATACATAATGAAATATCTTGGGGATGAGAGCCAAGTCTAAACATGAAATGCATTTATGTTTCATACATATCTTATAGATATAATAGATATAGCCTGGAGGTAATTTTATAGAATATTTTTAATGATTTAGTACATGAAGCAAAGTTCCATGGTATGAATTTTCCATTCGTGGTGTCATATTGGTGCTCAAAAAGTTCCAGATTTTGGATTTTGGATTCTTGGACTAGGAATGCTCAACCTGTAGTAGGTTTAATGAAGAATGGCTAGCAGTGGAGAAATAGGGTAAGACAATGGAAGTATGATCTAATGGTAATAAGGTGAGGGAAAGAGCAAAATTATTCTTGGCATTTCTGTGTCTTCAGTTCTTTTCCTCCAGGTATAGGGAAACATTTCTTACATGAAGTGTTGAGGGCTGAGGCCTGTCTTAGAAGCACACTGAGATTATCATCTTGGACCAGCCCAGTTTGGATACATGGTATTTGGCTGGGTGAGATCTGTCTGCAAGCGGACACATTGCAAGGGACCTGGTGTAATCTTTAGGGTGCTGTCTTTGATGTCATCTCCACCCAGTAATGGTCAATCCTTCCTTCCCCTAAGTTTGTCACATGCCTGCCTCACTGACCTTCTTTACCATAACCTGTGATAATTGCTGATTTCTGTGCTTGATTAACCTTTACCCTAATCTGTGATAATTGTTGATTTCTGTGTTTGATTAACTTTTAAAGTTCCTATAAAAATAAGGCCCTGGCTATAGAAGGCCAGGAGAATTTGTCATCTCTATCTCCTCCCTGATCCCTCAATTATTAAATGTAATTATTTTGCAAATTACTATATCAGACTTCATGTTGTTTCATGTGACAAGACTATTGTTCGGAGAAGCTGCCTGGTGCTGGAACCACAGAATTTCGGAAGCTGTCTGGGCAGCGACCTTCTGTGGCAGGAACCACGGAGTAGTTATTTGGAAGCTGCAGGGAACAGCGACCTTCCGTGGCAGGAACCATGGAGTAGTTATTCGGGTGCTGCCTAAAGCAGCTCCCTTTATGGAGAGACTATGGAGCAAGTATCGTCCGCCGGAGTTACCCCAATATTGAAGGACTTATCATTTGCTTCTGGAGCAGATCAGAAAATCCTTCCTGTATTTTATGAAGGGTAGGAGAAGGTGAGAGGTGAACGTCTTGTTTCTGTTTTTTTTTCTTAAATACCAAGGTGCCATATTTTGGGGTAGTGTGTCCTGAACCCCATCAGTTCTGTGATATGAAAGGGTTGGGAAGTTCTATTATTTAAAAATATTTATTCTGTCTATTTGCCTCAGGACCTGAAGCCTTTCTATTAGCATTGTACAGTCATGACTTTGAGCTAAGTCATCACCTTCTGGGGCCTCTTTTTGCCTAATGTAAACAGCACTGGGCAAGGAATCTCAAAAAGTTGTCACCAGTTCTGCCATCAATTGCATGGATGAGCAACCTAGTTCCTAGGATCCTATAATCCTATTTGGGACTAAAGTATAACTAGGTGGCTCTCCTTTACCAGCTATAGAAAGTCCCAAGAGTCCACCATTTCCATGCTAATGATAAGAGCAAGCCAAATAATGTACCAAAGCATCATTAAAACAAAATATTTGAGTTACATGGGAAAAATAACAGCCCCCAATACATTCTTTGTTTGACTAGATCCTTATTACAAAGGCAGATAAACAAAAGAAAAACATCAGTTTATTAACCTCTATATTTTTTATGTTCATGGGAGACAGATAATGAGTATTCCTCAAAATGGTGGCTTCAGATTCCAGCTTCTGTAGAATCTTTAACAAAGAACAGCAAATTTTTAGAGAAGTGACAAAACAAAGGAAAAGGACTTTGAGTCTCTAGGGTAATGAGTTGAGGAAAAGCAGACACATGGCAGATAAAGGCGAGTTAGTGAAGTTCCTTGAGGGAAATCCTGTGGTACCATCGCCGGTCTACAGTGGTTACCTTTGTTCTCCCTGGTAGAGATAGGGGTGAGGTCACTGGTGCCTTTATAAATCTATTTCCTTCTTTTAAGCAAAGGGAGGGAGGACAGAGAACTCTCCTGTATCCATTTCTTCTTGGTTGCCTTCAGATTAAGAGATCTTCATATTTGGGGGAGGTATATTCTCATTTCCTACAGAAGCAAGTGGAGAATAGAATCCAGCTGAGGCTCTAAGAAAGCCTGAGCCAGCGCAGCTGTACAGAGCAGACTGAGCCCCTGCACAGTGGCCCTGCTGTGGCTGTCACCCAGCTGCAGTCTCATTTGACTTCTCTTGGAGGCTGCTCTTCCACAGTGTAAGAATGATGGGGTTGGATCAAGTAATAGCCCTGAACTTATCCAACCTGCCCCATAGGGTAATTATGAAATTGGAATGTCATAAAGACTCAGTTCTATCCTAGGTTATACAAATATTAGCATTGACATTGACATAATCAGTTCTGCCCTGAAGAGGGGTGGATCCTTCCTGTGCCTCTCAAGTAATTTTGGAGGGTTTCCACCAAGAAAATCACTTCATCCTGGATGGGAACCACCCTTGGCAACAGCACAGTTTATGCTGGCATTTTAGGTATAACTATCAGAGTCATTGTCTTTGAGAAGTAACATGTTTCCTTCTCCTGCTCTTGGACTTTGTATATTCTCATTCTCTCTCTCTCTCTCTCTCTCTCTCTCTCTCTCTCTCTCTCTCTCTCTCTCTCTCTTTCTCTCTCTTTCTCTCTCTCTCTCATAGTCATCCCCTCTGACCTGAATTATCAGTCTTGAGTCAAGAAGCCAGTTCCCACTGAGGTTGACCTACATAATCCTGCCCGCTCTCTGGGGGACGGGTAGGGTCCACCAGCATCCTCACACTCGTACATATCACCCAGACCTTTGACCTATTTTTTCACTGTGTAATTCAGATCTAGGCCTTTAGATGTGTCAAGCCTAGTTTTCATTTACAACTGAAATTTTTGCTCTTGTGTTTTCTTTCTTTACCAGGCAGACACAAAAAGGCATGAAGCTTTCTATTTTAGTATCTCAAGTTTTGTAAGAGTTTATTGTAGTTCATGGATTCTTTCCCACAGCCTTGATCTATCCAAGCCCCAGAGATATAGTGCATTCACATTTACTTTAAGCAATAAAACCAGAACAGTTCACTGATAAGCAAGAAAAAAAATTAATTTTGAAGAAAAAACATACAGTCATAAAGGGAGGTCAGGGGTTGGCTCTTCCAACACACCCATTTTACAAACAAAGAAAACAAAGTCTGAAGATTGCTCAAACAACTTGACCCAAGACACAAATATGTAGGACTAGTGAGTGTTCCCGAAGCCATGGTCTGCAGCCTCCAGCCCTGTCTTATTTCCAGTGTGTGGGATGATGAGGACTGTTCTGGAAGGGGCAACCACGGGTGAAGAATGTACAATTAGTATATTGCTTAGGATTAGGAGTTCAGTTGCCATCTGATAGAAAACAAATGTACCACAGTGTTTCCAACAAATTAGAGAATTCTATATATACTTTTCCCATGGGGGGGGTAAATCATCTAAGGCTGGCATGGAGGTTCCACAATGTCATTGAGCAATCCAGGCTTTGTCTCATTTCCCTGTCCACCTTCTTTGGGGTCATCCACAGTAGTCAGGATGGATCACCAGCCATCACATCTATGTCTCAGGCACGAAGAAAGAAGTGAGCTAAGGAAAGTGGGTACTCGTGCCAGCTGAGTCAGGCCCCTTCAAAGAACTTTCCAAAATTCCACACTCTGTGCCTTCTGTTTACCTCTCACTGGATAGACCTGTGCCATAGGATTATTTCTAGTTTCAGAGGCAGTAGTAAAATGACCATCATGAATAAAACAGGAATTCTGTAAGGAAGAAGAGGAAAAAATATTGGATAGGGAACAAACAATGACCTCAGACTGGGGAAGCTGGGCCCTAGATGCTACCAGGGATGAATCTAGTCCATCAGATGGGAAGACACAGGGAGGGAGGAGCCCAATCTACTGGGATCCCTCAGACTTATTTTACTTGATCTCATGGTAGCCTTTCAAACAATAGATCACGCCCATACACTCCCAGCCCTATTTTATTTTTTATTTTGAAACAGGGTCTCATTAAATGATAGTCTCGGTCAGCATTCTCACTGATATAATCCAAAAGAGCTGACCATAAAATTTAGAGGAAGGAAGATTTATTTGCTCATGGTTGAAGATTTAGTTGCTCATGGAGATTTTTGTAAGGCTGGGGACCGCGGTTCTCAAGGCATGGTGGCAGGAAGCAGAGAGAGGGAGAGCACAGGCGTGGTTTTCACATTATGGAGGCTAGAAGCAGAAAGAGAGAGAGCAGAGGGAGGGAAAAGGACATATAATTCCCGAAGCCATACCCCCAGGGACCTCTCCTTAGCAACCAAGCCCCACTTCCAACATTGCTACCTTGTTTCCGTGAAGGATAGGGTGACATTCTAAATAAAAACCATTACAATTACCACACACTGCTGGCCTTGAATCTGCAATCCTCATGTGCCAGTCTCCCAAGTATCGGGATTACAGGAATGTGCCACGGTGCCTGGCCACTCCCTTCTTCTTCTTCTTTTTTTTTTTTTTTTTTGCGGTACCGGGGATTGAACGCAGGGGCGTTCTACCTCTGCACTATGCCCCCGGCCCTATTTTTTTTACTTTATTTTGAAACTGGGTCTTACGAAGTTGCGGAGGGCCTCACTAAGGAGAGAGAGAGAGAGAGAGACAGGGAGAGAGAGAGCGAGAGAGCTGAGGCTGGCCGCGAACCCGGATCCTCCAGTCTCCGCCTCCCAAAGTACTGGGATTACAAGCGTGCAACACCACGCCCGGCTCACTCCCTTCTTCTTAAGCACTTGTTTTCTCCTTGGGTTCCAGAAATTCATCTCCTGGGCTCCTCCTTTGACACTGGCCATTTTTCCCCAGTCTCCCTGGCTGCATATTCTTTCCCTTCCCTTCTTTCCCTAACACCAGAGGGGACTCAGGCTCAGGCCTCGGATGGCTTCTTAATCTTGTCTTTCTCCTTCGAGGTCTAATCCAGCTCCATGACTTTATTTTCTCCCATATGCTAATGACTCCCCAAGTTTTATCTTCATCCCTTTTCCCTGTCCTCTAGTCTCATACATCTGTCTACCTGAAATTACCACTCAGACATTTGATAGGCCCTTCAATGCTAATGTGTTCAAAGCTGTTTGAATCCCTTTTGTGTTTCTGTAGCATATCACAGACTTGGTAATTTATTAAGAAAAGACACCCATTTCTCACTATCCTGGAGCTGGAAGTCCAATGTCAAGGTGCCAGCATCCAGTGAGGGTCTTCCTGCTGCATTATAACATGGCAGAAAGCATCACATGGCTCACATATAAAAGAGAGAGGTGGGCAGAGGCAGAGGCAGGCACAGAATAAGAAGGAGCCAAGCCCACTTTTATTTTTAATAAATTTTATTGGTACATTGTAATTGTACATGACAGTGAGATTCATAGTGATACATCCACATATGTGCATAACCTTATTTAGTCTGTTTCCTTGCCCATACCTAACCTTTTCCTTCCCTCCTCCCTTCCCTTATCCCCTTCAACAACTTTACTGGTCTCTTTCTTAATTTTCATGAGCCAAACCTACTTTTATAACAATCCTACTCTCATGATAATGAACCTACTCCCATAATTAAGATGTTAATCCATTCCAAATAGATTAATCACCTCTTAAAGGTCTGCTTCTCGACACTATTGCATTGAAGGTTAAGTTTCCAACACATGAACTTTGGGGGAAACATTCAAACCATAGCAGCCCCCAAAATGAATTCTTCCTATTGCCGTCCTCCACAATAACACCCATTCACATGTTCACACCCAAAACCTTGGTGTCACCCTCAAACTCTTGCTTCCTTCCACCCAATGCAAGACCTTCTAAGTATACCCAGAATCTGACCACCTCTCACCAAGTCTAGCACTACACCCCGACCCAAGTCATCACCGTGTCATCTAATTACGTCTCTTCATTAGTCTCCTTGTTCCTGTTCCATCTCTTCTAGTCAGTTCACACAGTGGCCAGAGTGAGCCTTTTAAAATGTAAATCAGAGCCGGGCGTGGTGGCGCACGCTTGTAATCCCAGTACTTTGGGAGGTGGAGACCGGAGGATCCGGGTTCGCGGCCAGCCTCAGCGCGCATGCTCGTGCGATCAATCTCTCTCTCTCTCCTCTCTCCTCTCTCTCTCTCTCTCTCTCTCTCTCTCTCTCTCTACCTGGCGAGGCCCTCCGCAACTTCGTGAGACCCGGTTTCAAAAATAAAGCATAGAAAAAATAGGGCTGGGGGCGTGGCGCGGAGGTAGAACGCCCCTGCGTTCAATCCCCGGTACCGCAAAAAAAATAAATAAATAAATAAATAAATAAATAAAATGTAAATCAGGCATGTCCCTGGTGTGTGACTTTGAAGTGATTTCTGACACTCCCACAGTTTGCTACTTGCATGACATATGCTTTGTGATAGCAATCAGGAGTTACCCCCCCTGCTTCCTGCAGCTCCCTGTGAAAATGTTAGGACCACCTTCCTTATCAGACCATTTGTATGAGTTTCTGGCTTCCAGCAACTGGACTCCAAAACACACATAAACCCAAGACTTGACAGACACTGAGAACTTGGGCTGCGGCAGGGCCGCTCTCTGCCAGCCTTTCCTGCACACCCAGAACCAGCACCGCTCTTATGTGGAGGGGCCTTGCACATTGTCAGGGGGCTTCCTGTGTGGATCAAGCCGTCTCGCTCCAGCACCCCTCCTGGAGAGAGATGCACCAAAACTTCCATTAGACTTGCTTTCACAGACACCGCTTCTATCCCAGTTGAGCATCTAGACTTTCACAACTGGAGTCTAAATGAAATTGGAACTCACTCTGTGGCTGATATACCTCGTCTATTACATGGAATCCCTGCGAGGTTTGTTCTCATTATTGTCCCCCACATTAAGCATTAGAAAGAAAGGAGGAAAAATCCCTTTGTGTGGTAATAAACCACGTGATTCATGAAATCATACTTCTATCCTCTCATTTTAGCCAAATGAAACAGTCTTCTTGAAAATCGGCTAATGGCTCTTAAGATCCGTCTTATCCTCTCTAACTGTATCTCCATTCTTTCTTTGGTTCATACTTCTCCAGCTAGACTAGCCTGCTTGCACTTTCTTAAATGCGCCAAGCATATTCCTGCTGAAGAACCTTTTCACTTACTGTTCCCTGTTTCTGGAATGCTTTGCCTTCCGACTTCCATTCCCTCCGTTGATTCACATGTCTGTTCCAATGTTATCTGAGAGATCTTCCTTTTTTTTTTCTGTACTAGGGATTGAACCCAGGGGCATTCTACCTCTGAGATATACCCCCAGCCCTTTTTATTTTGAAACAGGATCTCACTAAGTTACTGAGAGTCTCACTAAGTTGCTAAGGCTGGCCTTGAACCTGCAATCCTCCTGTCTCAGTCTCCCAAGTACTTCCCAACTGACCTGATCCCTATTATTCTTCATCCCTTTACTCTGTATTATTTTCTTTTCATATACCTATCTCTGACACTATGGTGTATATTGATTAACTTTTTTTATTTTGTCTGTCTTCTCCATGAACACTGGAGTGTTTTATGGAGTATGTACACTCCATAAAGGCAAGGTTTTACTTTTGTTCAACATTTTATTCCCAGTGTCTGGTGTATAGTAGGTACTCAATGAATATTTCTTGGACAAATGAGTAAATTCATAATAGAGAAACATTCATAATATGTTTTTTAAATCTTTCTTAGGAGACTTATATTGAGCTTTAGAATATTAATTTTTAGCCCACAGAGAAATCCCAAGAGAAAGGCAGATCAAGCTGGTAATACCCTAATAGGAATCCTCTGATGAAAGATACAATTTGCTCTATTTATATGAATGGTAATTCCTTTTACCCTATGATAAGCATTGCTGACTTTTTGTAATATAATCCTTATCTAGCAGTTGATGAAAATTCTAGAACGTAGAATGTAAAAACATTGCTTCATCTTCAAAATGGAATTGCAAATGTAACAAGTCTAAGCCCAAGGAACATGAGAAAAAACTATGTTCTGGTCCATTGAGGCTGCTGCTGATCTCAAGTTTTAGGAACTGACTGAGTTCCTGACATCAACCCGACTCTTGTGGGTAGGATAAGGATATGATGTGCTTTCTGTCCAAGCGTTCCTTGAATTCAGGGTGCTTATGGAAGGATTCATGTGTGGAGTAGGAATGAGTGGCAAAGTGAGAAATAAGAATAATTAGCCAGATGGTAGTGGTTTGAGAAAACTTTGAAAGGCCAAGATCCATAGCAAGTTAGGGCACCAATGATGGGGATTAAAGTACCCAAGTATGAGAGGAAAAGCACTAGAAGAAAAAGACACAAAATCAACAGTCATAAAGGCCAGTTCAGATTCTCAAGACAACGTTTACCAACAAGAGACGAAAGTACTAAAAGAAATCATGGAACAATTGCTTTTACTATTATTTTAGGATAGGGAAAGCTCTTTCTAGCAAGATATAAATACTACAAACACCAGATTCCACAGAGGAAAATAATAACAGATTAATTACATTAAAAATGCTGTAGGAAAAAAAAATCCATTAATGACAACTGGATGGCACACAAATGACAAACTGGGAAAAAAATCCTTGCCCAACATATGGCCAAGTACTAGTTTCCTTAGCATTACAAATAACCCCTTATTCATCAACAGATACAGATAACAAGCTGATGGAAAAAACAGATCAAGGGCAAAAGACATTTTTTAACTGTATTCTCTTTAGTCAGCAGCCTCCTTCCCACCCATGGTCAGTCAACTTAATATCTCAACCTATCTTCACAAGTTTCAATCATTGAAATAATCTCATTCCAGTCCTGATATTTCAGTTGTGTTCATTTATAAAATTTTGATATCTTATTCAATAAAAACCTTAATTTATAAAAGTTCAGTATCAGATTTAGCCCACTAGTACTCATCTGGCATAGGCTAGAATGCTGGCTGGTGAGGGAGGAAGGGGTGCCCGTCCGCTCCCACACCCCTCCTGCTTTGTGACTGGCCAGGAGGCAGGGAGCGATGCTTCTGTGTGGGCACGCTGGTCTCTTTCTCTCGGTTGTTGCTGTCTCTCTCTCTGTCTGTCACGGATTGGCCTTGCTTTCCATAGAGGGGGATGATGGCGAGAACCTGCTCTCCAGGACATTGGCCTCTTTTTTTTCCCAAGGAGGCTTCTGCCAGGGGCTTCCCCCTCCGAGTCACCACTCTGGGGGCTCTGGCTGAAGCCTGGCCTCGTCACCAGACCCCCACACCTGAGGCCGGCCTCACTTTCCCTTCCTGGTGGGCTACCTGCCTCTGTACTCTCCTCTTCCCATTCCAAGAGAACTTTCTTGCAGTGAGATGAGAGATTAGAAAGTCCTACCTGCTATGGTGAAATTCTTTTTAGTGATTTATATTTTGAAACTTAGGTCTTGCTTAAGAGCAAGAACAAAATTTATTAACTCTGTGTTAGCAGCTTTGAGGGGCTAGGATGGAAGGCGGTACAGGCATGTAAAAGGGAGAAGACCCCCTCCCACACATATTTCTGGTCATAGCTGCTGGGCCTCTACCCACTCCAAAGGTAGCAAAAGCTTAAACCAAAAGTTATCCTTTAGTTAACTGGCCAGTAGCGATTTGGGGGGGAGGGGGATAACTGGGGATCAAACAGGGCAAGTGCTTTGCCACTGAGCTACATCCCAGCCCCTTTTTTGTTTTGTTTTGGTACTGGAAGTTGAATCCAGGGGCATTCTTCCTCCAAGCAGTTATACCCCAGCCATGCTTTAGCCCTACTTTTTTTTTTTTTGAGAAAGGGTCTCACTAAATTGCTGAGACTGGTCTGAAACCTGTGATCCTCTTGTCTCAGCCTCCCAAGTATGGGGATTATAGGTGTAAGCCACCACGTCTGACGGACCAGTAGTCTTAATGGAATAAGCTGATTGTAAGCTATATAACCTGTCTTCTTTCCTTGCTTCTAGCAGAAAAAAAAAATTAGTGAAAAACCCACCGTACTGCCTAAGCCTCAAGATTTGTGTTTAGAGAATTTTGACATAAACCTCAGTATGTGAAGCTGAGTATATGAGCATTCTCATCTCTGTTTTTAAAATATGTTAATTTGGCTTGCCTTCTGAGTTCCCATGAAGCTAACCTTGCAGCAGATTTGACCTCAGCTATTCTTACAGAACCTCCAAGTCCTCTTTTCTAGATAATGTCAAGTTTCCAGTGCTGACTTACATGTGCAAGGGGGGCTGTATAAGCTTCGGTTTATCAGTGTGGTGTCCAAAAGGAACCTGTCTATTGTCCCTGGGGGGGTATGTTGGCTTTGGACCTGGCCTTTCTCTTCATTTCCATTCTCTTTTGAGGCCACTACAATCTTTCTGATGCTGTGGCTTAGAATTCCAGGGATTATGGCTTCTTCCACCTACACTTGACACAGAGCCTTATGTCCCCGAGGCCTCATCTCCTCCTCAGGGCACTACCCTGAGGCAAGACCATGGCCCTGATCCTCCAAGACCATAGATCTTTAAGCCAAGGGGTTTCCCTCCCCACCTCAGTCTTCTCTCTCTCTGAGAATGACCCCCCCCAACACAATGGCCCTGCCTCTTTCTCCTGAGCCCTAATCTTCCCAGTTGTCTTAAGTCTGTAGGAAAGCAAATTCATGAAGTCTCTAAGCTTCTACACATCTCTGTTCTCAGCCTTCCACATACTCCCTCAGAACCAATGGAGCACAGACCATGCTATGAATAGGGGTAGGAGAGTAGAGGAGATAAGAAAAATAAAAATATAGAGACAATAAAAATGGTACAATTAATACCCCCAAATATTTCCAACCAAGTCGTGTTCTTGTGCACTATTTCCTCAGCGCTTAAATTACCCTGACGTGGAGGGTCCCCCTTGCAATGTGACATCAGTGCAAGTCTCATGGGAAGTGTGGTCCGCTGGTGTGCAGTTTCATACAATTTGCCTTATATGTCAGTCTCAGTATGAATATGGCTTCATATGGGATAGTGAGAAGCAAGGAAATCTCATTTCAAATAATCCCTGTTCACTCCTGTGGTCGGTGAATCAAACTACTAATCTGTCTGCTTTGGAGCTTTCTCTTTGGTTCGATGCACAGGCATTTAGTAGTAAAATAATTGGACATGAGTGGATTGTCTAAGTGCACGGCTAATGCGGTTTAAGTGCTCTTTTTACATTCTCCTTTCAGCTTGCCTGACTAGCTGCCGTTCTTGCTTCACGATGGGACTTGTTTATAATAGACAGGTTATAGCGTCATCTATTTGTGTTGATCTAAGGGGTTCAGAAGTTTTGTCCTCCAAACCCCCCAAATCTTCTCTATCTACCTGTCACTGCTACCAGAAACTCTACTATTTAACCATTTATTTCTCTGAAATAAGCAATGTCTCAGGGAACAGCTAATGTGCCCATTTAAATATGCAAATATTGTCCTTGGTAAAGAGAATGTTTTTATGTGATGTGATTTTATCTGATTGTTTTTCGTTTGAAAGGAACGGCTAATTCCCGGACTCCACTGACGCTCTGAGGAGTGTGGACAATGACTCATGGGAAACTGTGTGTAACTAATATCTCCCCGGTTATGATGTGCCTGTGGCTGTCAAATAAGGTCACCTTTTAATGTTTAAGTATTCATAACTGAGAAACACAGACTCTTCATTCCTTAGATGAAAGTCCATTTTTTCCTCATTTTTTTCTCCCCATAGGAATCTGGGAAACAATTGAGGACTGTCCATTCAGTCCACAGATTCTTCCTGGCTGTTTGTCACCTCTGTGGTATCTATCTGAGCTGCTGCTGCAACAGGGCCCAGAAGTCACCTCTTGATGTCTTGTAGTTGGCTTATTTTTTTGTTTATTTGTTGTTTTTGTTTTGTAACCACTTCCTCCATATATAGCCCCTTTGTTAACTCCCCAAAATATAGCCAAATGCAGGCTGAGGGTTTAAAAACCTTTACTACAGACTTGAGGACAACAGTAAAGAATTATATTTCAAAAAAGAAACCTCAAAGCTACCCTTGGGCTCTAGTGCTCCTACTCTGTGAGGTACACACCCTTCCACAAGGAGTGTCCCCCTGATGTCTGTGTCTCGCCTTAGCCTCCCCCCAGGTTGAAGTAGCAGCTTTATCTTCCAAGAAAAGGGCCATTTACCATATTCCGCCTACTGCCAAACCCCACCATCCACACAAAATCATCTCTAACCGTTCAACTCTGCCATTTCCAAGAGAATCTACCACATTATTATGCATAGCCGCTCACTCATCTCTTAGATGAAATGGACAAATTCATAGAAATTTGCAAATTTCCCAATCTGACTCATGAAGAAGCAGAAAAACTAAATAGTTCCAATACAAGCAAAAAATTGATTAGCAATTAAAATTCTTCCACAAGCCTAGGCTCAGATGGCTATACTTGTAGAGTTCTATCAAATATTTAAGGAAGCTGAGTATGGTGGCTCACGCCTGTAATCCTAGTACTCAGGAGGCTGAGATGGAAGGATTGTGGGTTCACAGTCAGCCTCATCGATTTAGGAAGGCCCTCCACAACTTAGTGAGACCCTGTTTCAAAATAAA
This sequence comes from Glis glis, assembly GCA_004027185.1. Taxonomy (NCBI): domain Eukaryota; kingdom Metazoa; phylum Chordata; class Mammalia; order Rodentia; family Gliridae; genus Glis; species Glis glis. The sequence continues at coordinate 25,738 of PVJS01012670.1, read as the reverse complement.
AAATTATATATATTAACCTTGTGTAAAGCCATGATAATCAAGACACTGTGATATTGGCATAAGAATAGGCAAATAGAACAATGGAAGAGAATAGAGAGTTCAGAGATAAATTTATGATGAATTGATACTTGACAAAGAAACTGAGGCAATTCAGTGTTGAAGGGACACTCCTAATGTTGTATTAAACAATTGGATATATGCATTAAAGATCTAACTATAAGAGTTTAAGCTAGACACTTCTAGAAGATAACAGAAAAAAATCATCATGATCTTGGGATAGATAAAGATTTCTTAGATAGGATACTAGAGAAAAGAATATGGAGAATAACTAAGCCACGGCATATTGATGCATGGAATACTACTCAACTATACAAAGGAATAAACTACTAATACATACAGCAATATGGATAAACCACAAAATCATCATGCTAAATAAAAGTCAGACTCAAATAGCCACATATTGTGAGGGGTTCCATTTGCCTCAAATTTCTAGAACAGGCAAAATGACAGAGACAGAAAGCAGATGGGAATGTGGATTGGCTGCAAATGAGCAGGAGGGAACTTTCTGGATGATGGCAATATTCTAAAACTCAACTGTGATGGTGGCACAACTGTATAAATTTACTAGAACTTATGAATTTTATTGTACGTATACCGCTGGGGCATAATTTGAATGGAAGATTCCACCAGCTGCGTCCTGCATTCATCCCCCTCTCCCCGTACTCCTGCATCTCAGTCACCCAGGGGCCTCGTACCTGCCAGGTCATGTTGGCTCAAAGCACGTCTGTCCTTAACAGTGCTGGCCCATGCTCTGCAAGGGCACAGGAGCGAAGCCTTCCCCAAAGTCCAACAGGTGTTGGCAGAACTGTTTGTGCTTGCTTGGCCATTAGATATCTTTAAGTTTTGCAGATTTTAGTCTGCGATTTGTCTTCATTATGTTTTATTATCTGATAGAAAAGTTTCTGGCTTAATGGTTGACTTAATGATACTGAACTGCCTCTATTTGATTCTACAGATAATGTCTAAAAAGAAGCCGCCATTGATCAAGGGACCAGATTGGTGTAGATGTGTTCTACACCGGCAGCATGTGATGCCCATAGCAACTCTGGGCATACCATTAGTAACAGTGCCACGCCCCAGTGACCACCCGGCGGGGAGGCGTCTGCGCCTGCTCATGGTGGTCTCACTCCCTGTTTCCTCAGCTCCCTTCTCCACTGAGACATATCTCATGCACCCTTGGATTCATTTTTCCCTTCCCAATTTTTTCTTCCTATTTTCATTTCTTTGTCTTTCTTCTCTTTCTATTTTCTGGAGATTTCCTTAATTTCTTCCACATCCAACCCTCCTTGTTAATTTTGAACTACAAAGGAATGCATATTAAGAGATTTATTTTGCTGATTAGTTTTCATATCTCAGAATTCAATGGAAACTTTTTTCTGTACCACTGAGTCCAGCAAGTATTCTCTGAATCACTAATTCGGCAAGAAGAAATAATTACGAATATATGATCAGTGTCATTAACCAGCCCTCTTGGTGGATAACAGATCAAAGAAAAGACTAGAGGTAAAAAGTACTGGTTAAAAAACAATTGCGATCTTCCAAGGCAGAGCAAATAATACCAGAACAGACATTAGAGATCTTGCAGAGGTGGAAGACTTGGGAACTCAGTAGGACGGAGGAGGAAAAAATGTTCCCAAGAGATACACAATGAGCACTAACATAGGAACACTGGCAGTAGTTTCTGGGATGAAGGTTGAAGATAGGGGTAGTAAGGTATGGAGGTTAATGGAAGATTTGGTTTTCACTTTGTGTAGCTTGAATAACAATGAGAACATAAGGGGAGAGCTGTCCAGTGGGCAGATGCAAATGTCAGAAGAGACATCGATGCTGACTTAAGAGTAGATAAAAGAAGCCGGGCGTGGTGGCGCACGCTTGTAATCCCAGTACTTTGGGAGGCGGAGAACGGAGGATCAGGGTTCACGGCCAGCCTCAGCCCTCTCTCTCTCTCTCTCTCTCTCTCTCTGTCTCTCTCTCTCTGTACTTAGTGAGGCCCTCCGCAACTTCGTGAGACCCTGTTTCAAAATAAAGGATAAAAAATAGGGCCGGGGGTGTAGCGCGGAGGTAGAATGCCCTGGGTTCAATCCCCGGTACCGAAAAAAAAAAAAAAAAAAAAAAGAGTAGATAAAAGAAGCCAGGTGTGGTATGCATGCCCATAATCCCAGTATTAGGGAGGCTGAGACAAGAGGATTGTAGGTTCGAGGCCAGCCTCAGCAATTTAGAGAGACCCTCAGCAACTTAGCAAGGTACTGTTTCAAAATTAAAAAATAAAATAAAATAAAAAGGGTGTGTGTGGGGGGGTTCGATCCCCAGTACTAAAAAAAAAAAAAAAGAGTAGATAAAAGAACATACATGGACAAAGCCTAATGGGGGAAAGGACAAAAGGAGACCATAGCAGCTATAGCAGAAACATAATTGTAAAAAATTATATGTGGATGGGTGAAAAAGCTGTTAATTATTCTTTCAGTAACTTTGATGGTGAAAAGAAAGTGCATTGACTTTGTGGCTCACTGGGCTACCAGGGTCCAGGAAAGGATATCCCCAGGAAGAGGAGAACCTGACTGACTGTGCAAATGACAGAGAGAGAGAGAGAGAGAGAGAATACAAAAAGGATGGTATGAGATCAAGGTCATAGACCAAAGAACTATTCTTAGAAAGTATCTATTTCATCTTTTTCTCCACAGGTCAATGAATGAAAACAGGATATGTGGGCTTTTTTTTTTTTTTGCAAGGTCCTGTCTATATGAATAATTTGATTTAAAAATGTATTACAAAATTCATGGACCCACATGAGGTGTCATTATTTATCTGTAAGTGAAGGTTTAGAACAATGGGTAGAGAAGAGCTGCTATGATATTTGTTTACTGTCCAGTCAGCATACATGAAGATTCTTTGTAATGTCTGTCTTTGTTCAGGTACAGGAGCCATCTCTTTGTGCTTTTTACTGTCAAATGCACCATTCCTGGCTATTTTTTTTACAACTTTATGGTTCCTTGGAATCCAATGGAATCGAAACAGATGAGATTTATAGATACTCTTGCTGGCGCAGTTCCCTGTATTATTGCAGTAATGTGGGTTATGTCATTACTCACGACATGGCTTTGTCCATCAGCTGCCCATGCATCCCGGCTTCCAAAGAGCCTCTCAGAGGTTTTGACCATGCTTTGCTGATGAGGACCACAAATGCAAGTCTTCCCAGAATATGCAGGAAAACGTGAAGAGCTCATCTTCTGGTCTTGTTAAATTTATCATTTGGAATTGTATAACATAAATGTAGGACAGCACGTCTTCCAATCTTGTCTTTTCTGGAGCTCTTTAGGCTTTAATTATTAATTATTAATATGGTCTCTTTCAATGTTGACTACATCTTTTCTACCACCAACAGGGAGCATAGAAAAGGAACTTGTGGACAAGGCTAGAAGTTCCATTCATGAAAAAAAAAAAGTCTTTTACACATCCGATTGAGCCAGGATCCAGGAGAACATGCTATTAGCACATCAGTTGAAAGCAAGAGAGTAGCTTGATCAGAAGGGCTCACTGGTATTGTAAGACAATGGTCTCAAAAGCCCTCATAGGAGGGAAACACAGCTCTCCTCAGAGGACTGACTGACATGGTACAGAGCCTGTGGAAGATGTGTAGTGTCTGCCCTGGATGGCAGTGGTGGAAGGCACACGGGAGAAAGCACCTGCCACCATATCCCACCCTCAGGAGCTGTAGACTGAGGCAGAACCCCAGGCAGAGCACTGGTGGGCAAGAGCCTAGACAGGGGCTCACACAGCTCAAGCCCAAGGTCAGCAATGGATTTTCATAACTCTAAGTGCCAGAGTTGTCCTCCAACCACAGTCAGACCTCTGTGGGTGTATCCAAGTGACTGTTCACCTGGGAACTGAGGGGTAGTGTTGAAATGCTACACCCCAGCAGAGCATGTTGGTGCACGCCTGTAATTTCAGTACTGGGGAGGCTGAGACAAGAGGATCGCGGGATAGAGGTCAGCATGCGGCAACTTAGTGAGACTCTGTTTCAATGTCCAATTCATACTGTCAAATTGGTTTTTCTAAATTATATACTATGAATTCATTTTTGGAGAGTTCATCTTCTAAGAGTGAGATTCTGTTTTCCATATGGTCTAGTCTATTGTTTATAGTCTGTATCGATGCCTTCATTTCAATTATTGCATCCTTTACTTCCTTCAGAGCTTCTTTTTGATTTGTCAGATTCTTTGTTTATTTGATCCTTCATTACTTTCAGACTCTAAATTCTTTTCAGAAATCCTGTATCATTTCTACTATTAAAGTTCTGAATTGTCCTTCTGGGAATCTTTGCACTTCTGTGTTGGTGGGTTCTGATGTGGAGTTGTGCGAGCTCATTGTTTCTTTGCTATTCTTCCTTCTCATGATTTCCTTATTACTTTCTTTAAGGCCATGATCATGCAAATCTCTTGCCTCATATAAGGCACTATCTAGTCAATTTCCCTTTATTTTTTAAAAATAGAAACATTAAAAGGAAGCAAGTACCGATTGCAAATAAAGAGGGACTTTCAACAGGAAATTTGCAGTCCTGACATCTGTGTTCTGTAGATATGCAATCTCTAAGAGATAACACACAGATCTTGTTGTACCTTGCTTAATAACCACAGACAATAATCAGAGTCTGTTAATGACACCTGCTTCCCAGAGAAAGGAATCTTCCCTTAAAGTGGGTGCCAAGAAGTCTCTGGCTTCAGACAGGGATCTTTCCTAAGGTTTTTCAATAGTGCATGCACAGACAATGTAAGATATTCCTATAATTTGACAGATTTGGAAAAGGGTTGTTTAAACAGAGGAAACAAGGTGGGGGGAAACAGAGCTTCCCTGAAGGGGTGGCAGTTCAGAAGCAGAGATCTGACTAAGGAACCCATCCTAAGGCACAGACCCTAACAACTCTTTAGAACAAGATTCCTCCCTAAATCTCTATGGTAAAGATGTATTACTTTTATATTCACAAAAGCAAGTTATTTAAAATGCATAAGAAAGCAGATTATGGGCCAGGCGTGGTGGCGCACGCTTGTAATCCCAGTATTTTGGGAGGCGGAGACCGGAGGATCCAATTCGCTGCCAACCTCAGCGCATGCGTGGGCGCGCACGCGTGATTTATCTCTCTCCTCTCTCCTCTCTTTCTCTCTTTCTCTTTCTCTCTCTCTCCCCCTGTCTGTCTCTCCCTGTCTGTCTGTCTCTCTCTCTACCTAGTGAGGCCCTCCGCAACTTCGTGAGACCCGGTTTCAAAAATAAAGCATAAAAAAATAGGGCCGGGGGTGTAGTGCGGAGGTAGAACGCCCCTGCGTTCAATCCCCGGTACCACAAAAAAAAAAAAGAAAGAAAGAAAGCAGATTATGTCTAGATAACTGGCAAAGCAAAACTCTAGCAAACCTTGTCAATAACTTATAGTCTCTGATTCAGCTCTTACCTGAAGAATTAGTTTTTTGAATAAATACTCATTGCTATTATCATAAATATAGAGTTCTAATATATAAAAATGGTTTATTCATTAAGAAAAAGGTAATCCCACATGCAACAAATCATCTATAGGAATAGTCGTAGTCGTCTGCTCTATGCCATATGAACCTGGAGTCGCAAACCATCAAGGCAGGAAAGAGAGGATCTTGCACACTCTCATAAAGTATGGCCTTGGTTTTCAACTGCTTTCGTCCTCATTTTGGCCCCTGGGGCCTTTCATCTTTCTTTCTTTTTTTTTTTTTTTTTTGCGGTACCGGGGATTGAACGCAGGGGCGTTCTACCTCCGTGCTACACCCCCGGCCCTATTTTTTATACTTTATTTTGAAACCGGGTCTCACGAAGTTGTGGAGGACCTCACTAAGTAGAGAGAGAGAAAGAGACGGGGAGAGAGAGAGAGAGAGAGAACAGAGATGAGGCTGGCCGAGAACCCAGATCCTCCGGTCTCCGCCTCCCAAAGTACTGGGATTACAAGTGTGCGCCACCACGCCCGGCGCGGCCTTTCATCTTTCAAAGCCTGGGGCCACGGATCTTCCTTTTTCCTTTATCTCATTTGACACGAGTGTTGGCTCCATTCAGTTTTCTGTGTCAGATCATTAGTTCTCCTGGAGATGTTGTCACCTCTGGCTGTGCCAGGTAAACATGCCTTCGAGGCTGGCCCAGGTACATTCTGCCTCTTGGGGCTGCCCAGCATGGCTGGCACTGCCTCTGGGTTCACCTGTGAACAAGGGCAGGTCTGGACAGTTGTCAACACATCTTTCATTTAAAGAAGCTGTTCCTGGGGAATTGCAGATGGGAAAATAATTTATATTAAAAACCAGTGCTTTGGCAAACAAAGGAATAATAAAAATATTCCTTGGGATGGAATACAGCCACACATGGCATGCAATCCTAGGCAGTGTGTGTCCTTAGGAAGGAAAGCCAAGTTAAAAGCCACCTCGTTGATAACGGGGAGGCTAGACCCGCACACACCTACCCACACTCACGATTCCTTCCAAGGAAATTTCTGTGCCTCCAGCCTTGCCGCCTAAGCAAAGTGGCCAAGACTGGACCACACTGCCATGACTCTCCTGGCCACGTCTGACTGCGTGACCTGAGTATCCAACCTGAGGTGACCAAATTCTCAGGCTGGCCTGGCTCCAAAAGATAAACAGCCTGGACTGAGTTTCTAGGGCTGTTGTAACCAAGTGCCATAAACTGAGTGACTTAAAGCAAGAGCAATGTATTCTCTCACACGCAATTCCGGAGGCTGGAAACCTGAAATCCAAGCGTTAGCATGGCTCTGGGGAAGAGTTCTTCCTTGCTTCTTTCAGTTTCTGGTGGTTGCAGAAACTGAAGGTTTCAATCCTTCTTGTTCTTTGGCATGCAGATGCCTCACTCCAATCTCTGCCTCTGTTCTCACAAGATATTCTGTGTGTGTGTGTGTGTGTGTGTGTGTGTGTGTGTGTCTGTGTGTGCGCGCGCGCGAGCATGTGTGTCTGTGTGTGTTTTCCTTTTCTGTGTCCAAATTTGACCTCTTCTTATAATCACATCAGTCAAATTGGATTAAGGGCCCACACTGATCTAGTATGACCTCATCATGATTTGATTACATCTGCAAAGATCCTATTTCCAGTAAGTTCCATTCATCAGTACCAGGGGTTAAGACTGGAGCATATCTTTTCGAGGGTCACAATTCAACCCCCAACTCTGGGTCAATCAGAATTTTTCTCTTGGGAATGTGAACTAAGAGACACCTGTGGAACCATACTTGCTAGTTGGATTCAAAGTGAAATGATGTCATGGGCTCGAATCAGGCCCAAGGCAACTGAAAGTCACATTCATGCAGGGGTTGTTTGAGTGCAAGAAAGATGCAAGGTGGAAATCAGGGAATCTGGAGGGAGAGAAAAGAGCCTGGAATAGACACAGAGAGGGAAGCAGAGCCCCAGGAGGTAAGGATGGTTTCAGAAAGTTCTCTGCACTCTCGTCCCATCTCCCACCTCCTCTAGCTGTATGTTAAACTCTCTCTGTCCCGGGTAAAGGATTGATTCCTCAACTCAGAATCGAAGGGGTCCTTGGCTTATGTGATGGAAAAGAGTTTCATCATACACCAATCTGAGACCTAGACGGAAATTTATTTAGGAGAGTAGGAAGTACACCTTCCAGGGAGAATGTGGGCCACCCCAAGAGTGAGAGAAGCCCTTTGTAAGTGTGGGACTTTTCTTTAACAGGGGACTTTCATGAGGGGTAGGCAGGAGGTATGTGAGGATGATCTTAGTCCCATAGTCACAAGTGATTTAGGGTGTTCCTGGTCCTGACCTGCACTGTCTTATCAGCAGGTATCCTCTTAAACTATTTAAGGACAAGCAGCAACATTGAGGAGGTGGCTCTCTCAGGTAGTGTCCTTGGAGATTCCTCTTTTTGTGTGACCTCTGTTGTCTTGATAAACAGACACCTCCCTAAGGATGGTTGACAGTGCTCAGGGTCTCTTGTAAATTCCTCAGAGACTTTTGGGTCTAATGGGCCCTGCCACAGGCTTCCTTCCGTATTTTCCTTATTTTCCTCTATATCTCCTTTCTACCTGTTTATTTCTTCTCTCCTGCATCACCTCTTCTTAAGATGACTGCTGTAACACTTTGTTTCCTGCAAGTATATGAGCTCAGGTAAGAATCCAAGTTGCTGAGGGAACGCAGGCTCTGAGAGAGGCAGTGGCTCTGGCCCTGGCTGGCCTCTGAGTGTGACACCTTTCTGTGTCACTTCCTCTTGACCCTTGAATCCTGGAAGAAAACTGGGGCCCCACGCAGCAGGGAACAGTTTTGGTCAGCACCTCCCTGAAAGATTAATAATTGCCCACAGGTCACCCAGAGCATGCCCAGGCCTGCCCAGGAAGCACGAGAGTACCACATCAGCTGTCTTTCTAACCAATTCCTGGAATCCAGGCCAAATCCTGGGCAGACCCCCAGGGTAGGTATGCTGGTTACTGTTTATTCCAATCTCACATCTTTATGAAAGGGAAGCTGGCCCTGGGTCAGAAATAGGCCAGAGTGATTTAGTCAAAAACTAATGTTTCACTTTTCAACCTGGAATTTCCCTGATTCCATCTCTCCCTAGCTGGCATAGAATAGACTAGTCCATAATTTCCTATGGATGTAGGATGCAAGAAATAAATAGGTAAAAAGGAGACAGACAGGAACAAAAAGCAAAGCAAAATATAACTTTAATATAAGAACCTAGTGCTAAAGTGCCTCAGTCTTTACTCCCCAAACCAGTTCTCTTTCCCAGGCCTGTCTCTCCCAAATTTCTGGGAAATCTGTAGATCCTAGAGTTAACTGAAAGAAACTATAATTGCCCTGTGCATTGTTAATAAGACAGATACAATACCTTGAGCAACATATAATTTAGGACACTCTCCAGCTTATCTGTCAATCAGATAATGAAGACCTCTATCAGCCAGAGGACCCTGAGGATGATCAGACCATCAGAAACTGCCTAGGGACCACCGGACTGAGATCATCCTCCCTAAAGCTGACCAGACTACCAGACCACTAGAAACCGCCTCAGGACCACCGGATTGAGATCACCCTCACATATCTCCTCTAACCCATCCCTCATGAAAGTCCCCTATAAGAAAAGAGCCCCATAGTCCCCAAAATGTCTCTCTCCCTCTTGAGATGGCCCCACATTCTCCCTTGAATGTGTATTTCCTACTTTCCTAAATAAACCTCTATGTCTCTGACTGGTGCGGCTGAAATTCTTTTCAGTCACATTCGTCAAGGACCCCGCCGATCCTGAGTTCCTGAGTTGAGGAATGGGGCCATCACCCCCAACACTACCACTAGTGAAAATCTAACTATATAGCCCTAAAAGAGAGAGAGACTGCAATAACATTATACTTCACCCCACTTGTTCCCTACTTTCTGCCCTTGAAGAAAAGTTTTGTGCAAGCATAAAATGATTTGTCATTCCAGGAATAATACAGTAGGTGCTTATTAAGAATTTCCTTATAAAGCTCTCAACTCAGAATGATTGAAAGACTAAAGAATTTATTTTATTCTAAATTTAAATACCAGGTAAGAGGAGAAATGCAATTTGGAAGTCAGGGCAGTGGCCTCTGGTTCTGTTGCTGTGCTAAGCCAAGGAGCCCGGCAAGGGCGAGATTTTGATCTGACAGGGAGAATGTGGAGGCAGGAGATCTTGAAGGTCCCGGTTCCTTCACTGATCTATGACTCCCCTGGGACTGACCTAGCTATTGTTCTTATACGCAGAATTTAGAGTGAAGGGGAATTCACTTTGACTATTGGAGTCCTGACCATCTGTAAGAATATGGGGAAATTTGCTGCACAGTATCTTATTTAATCCTTAGAACTCATTAAGAAATAGGTTTAACAAACGAGGAACTGGAAGACCAGAGAGGTTAAGACTTTGGGGACTTGAATTTCTGGTTCTGGTTGAGCAGGAAATACTGGGAGATCAGTATCACTCTGCATTTTCTATTCGCATTAGCCTCATTCCTTTAGAAGGGACCAGGAAGTTAAAAAAAAAGACAGTACAGTCTTGTACAGTCTTGAAAGAAAAAAAATGTTAAACGTCAGGCACTAAATGCTTTTTATTAATGTAGGAAAATGTTTGCATTACAGTATTACATCCAAAGAGCCAGAGGCAAAATTACAAATACATTATCATTTTCATTTCACAGTCCTCCCTAAAGTAGCAAGCCCAAGCAAACAAAAATGGAACTGAGTTTCCAAATCTGGAGATAAATACATCAAAATATTAAACAACGCAGAGATGTGAGTAGTCTTTCCTATCTTTCCATATTTTCCTAATTTTCTATAACAAACAGCATCTCTACAATGAAAAATGCATTATAATTATTTTAAGGGAAACAATTACCTCAGAGTAGAGGCTTCAAAGAATGGTGTCCTGAACATGTAGAGAAATTGTAAGTATTTCTCTGTGGTTAGAACTTGAGACGTTTCTATTCTGAAGGCTCAGGGGAGCCACTGCATTGTTGAGAGTGACATTGACGTAGGATGTGATTTCTAGGAAGACCGCTATGGGACAATGTGCAGAATGAATCGGAGGCCAGGAGATAAGGAAAGAGATGTCTTTGTGGCGTTGTCATGGTGCATGGGCTGTGGGTCTCGCCTTAGGTGGAGGAAGTCAAGCTTTCTCCTCCTGCCACCATCACACAAGTGTTACAGAAGGCTACCCCCAATCCATGCTGCTGCACAGGACTTTGGGCAGTGTGTGTGTGTGTGTGTGTGTGTGTGTGTGTGTGTGCTGGGCAGTTTCCAGGGCAGGGAGGATGTCACCCCAGGTAGGCTGCTTACTTGGAGGAGAGCCGCCTGCTGGAGATGTGGGTCGTGGCTCTCCCCATGTCTGCCTCTGCCTGGTTCCCTCGTGCCCCTTCTCCCAAGGCCCTATGCTCCCCAGACCTGATTCCCACTTAACAATCTCTGCAAGAAAGAAGACTCAGCCTATCAGTGCATATCTGGATCTTCTAGAAGCATTCTCAGCCCTTTCTGTTTGGAGATCAGATGGTAGTGCCAAGGGTAAGAGGAGGAGGCTGCCTGGGAGAGCCCTTTGTGATGGTAGTAACTGAATGGTACCCACCCTACAAAGATACGTCTCAGTTCTAATCCACCCCCCACACCTGTGAATGTGATCTTACTTGAAACCCAGGTCTTTGCAGCTGTAATTAAGTTGAGGATCTCAAGATGAGATTATTTTGAATTGGGGGTAGGTCCAAATCCGATGATTGGTGCCCTTGTAAGAGAAAGGAGAAGGAGATTTAGACACAGAGACACACAGAGAAGTGAAGACGTGAAGAGGGAGATGGACCTTGCAGTGATATGTCGACCTGCCAAGGAACACAGGGAACGCAGGGAAAGCATGGAACACAGGAGACGCAGGGCCACCGGGATCCCTCAGGGCCTGCTGAAGGAACCAAAGTCTTGATTTAGGACTTCTCCAGCATCATGGAAATGAAGTTCTGTTGTTTTCAGCCACCAAGTTTGTGGTAATTTGTTCCAGCAGCCCTAGGAAACTCGTCCAGTGATCTATTTAATGAGAGCAAAAGGGAAATCACCAGACAGACGCTCAGCTTGCTAACTAGAGAAATACTTCCACACAGGTCAGAGACGGAGAGCTAAAGCAGTGCAGAGGCTGTGAGGCTGGAGAGGGGCACGGAGAGTTGGGCAGTGTGTTTCCTGTATTTAAAGTCAGACTCTTTCCCTTAGACTCTGAGAACCTGAAGTGAGATACATCTCAACATCAACCGGTCACCTGGCCTGCTGTGGCAGCCGCCTCTGCAGTGTGAAGAGAGGCTGATTCCAGCCTGAGCCCATCATCTCCCTCCAGGCCTCGAAAGAGAAGGCGGTGCATCCCGGGGAGGTTGAAGAGCCTCCTGTGAGGGTGTCTTTGCAGAGAAGTACTGGCGGGTTCCCCAAAGCAGGGTTCCAGAGGGGCATGTTTCCTCCTCACGCAAAGCTCATGAGAGGGGATTAGAGAGCTTGAACTTGTGTCCCTGATGTTTGAGAGTCATTAGAACTGTCGTCTGCCTGGGAATGTCTGAAGAAGCCAGAAGGCTGTGGCGGGCACTGGCCCTGTCTGGCCGCATCAGGAGGAGAGCTGGATGTCTAGGAATAGCCCGTTCTCTTACAGTTTGAAAGGCAAGAATGATTGTGTGTGTGTGGTGGGATCCGTGGACCACAGGGAGGCAGCTGGATGGGGTTATTTTCAGAGGGTCTCCATCCAAAGAGACTGCCTGGGAGGGGGCTGGGGTTTGACATTGATTCCAATAATTGAGTCGGGTGTCTCTCTCTCTCTCTCTCTCTCTCTCTCTCTCTCTCTCTTGGAACCTGGTGCTGAGCAGGAACTCACAAGCAGACACCTGGAGAACATATCACTTGTATCCAAAAACCTGTCAGGTGAGACGTTCATCCCAATGGGGACATTCAGAGAACTCATAGGAGTACCAAGCTCTGGCTTTCATCATGCCCCAAGGACACTGAGAAAGATCGCAGCTGCACCTTTCAAGAAAATTATTTATTCTTTGCCCATTTTCTCTAATCACCAGTCTTCTGGTGATCTATCCCCAGAGGGGCTTAAAACAGTATGCAAATAGAGGGGAGGAGGTAGAGCAATACTAAAGAATCCTAAAACTAACGGATCCCCACGCTGCACATTTCTCAGCCTGGACTTCTCAGGGAAGAAAAGCTTTAAAAAAATTTTTTTTGGGGGGAAAGGACTATGGATTGGAAGAAGGGGCATTCTATGTTCGAGCTTTAACCCCAGCCCTTTTTACTTTTGAAACAGGGTCTTGCAAAATTGCTGAGGCTGGCCTCGGAACCTGAGATTCTCCTGTCTCGGCCTCCCAAGTACTGGGACTACAGGTATTCACACCCGGCAAAAGAAAAGTTTTAAATTGGAATAGACTTCTGTGCTTCACTCCTACCCTGGACTGGACTTTTTGTTGTTGTTGTTGACAGTTTTTAGTGGGGCCTTTATTCATTAAAAATCTCATTAAAAATTTACTTGTCTTAAAGATCCTATAATGTGACCACCCACTAATGTGTGATATAAGTCACCAGTCTGAGCTTTTTTTTTTTTCTTGACAGTACTGGGGATTGATTCCAGGGGCATTCTATTTCTGAGCTACACCCAGCCCTATTTTTTATTCTTTATGTTGAAACAGGGTCTCACTAAGTTGCAGAGGGCCTCACTAAGTAGTTGAGGCTGGCCGCGAACCTGCGATCTTCCTGTCTCAGCCTCCCAAGTACTGGGATCACAAACGTGTGCCATCATGTTCATCTAGCACATTTTTAAATAGTATTTTCTTATAGAAATTGTATTGACCATACAGTAGTTATAGATATGGCATATGCAATCTAAACAAGGCAGGTTAATTAAGAATTTATATAATGTAAATAATGTCATGTGCATATATGAATGTATCACTATAAATCTCACTGTCGTGTGTAATTACAATGCACCAACAAAAATTAAGAAAAAGAAGTTATATAATGTAAAATATAGACATTAGAAGTTAGTCCTGTGGACAGATGCCTGTAGGGGGAAGAGCAGGTCACAAGAAGTTGAGAATCCCTTTATGATCAGTTTGAGGGCTTGCATGCATGTATTGCTCTTCTTTCCATTACAGTAGATAACTTTCACTAACAGTCACAGGTATTCCACACACATTTAAGCACACGAGGCTGAATTCTGACTTCTGGAGTCAATAGTGACATAACTCATCTGTCTGTGATGCTCATCCATCTGTGAAACTGTAGAGATAACCCCCATGCAAGGAGCAGGAGGCATCAAGTCATTTACTCCAAAACAAATTTTTAACATGTTTAACTTTTGATGTTATATTTGTAAAGAGCCTCTGTCTCCTTTGGCTACAAGTTCTTCGCAATTGATATGCACTTTGAGTGGGGCAATTTTGATGGTTGTTTCACCTAACAGAGATAAATGAAGTGCTCTTATCAAGAAGCAGAATTTTTTTATTTATTACATTTATTGGTGCATTGTAGTTATACATTTTTTGATGTGTCAGGGTATCAGAAGCATGCATGCACACATTGCTCATTTAGCCGTCCCTGAAATCCCCCCCTATTCCCTCCCCCTTCCCTCCTTTCCATGCTCAGCATAGTGATTGACTCTGATAAGTTTGTGTATATACATCCTGTGCATTAGTGTATTTCTCTCTTCCCCCCTCCCATCTCCCTTAGTTAGGTTGCTTTCTTTGCTCAACTAAAGTTTTCTCCTTCTTTGTCTGGAGTCCCTTCTAAGTCCCATTCTCCCTAGCTTCCACATATTAGGGAGAACATCTGACTTTTTACTAAGAAGAGGAATTTTTAATAGCATATTTTAGTTACAAATATGACTCGTGTATAACATTAAGCCAAAAAGTATAAAGAAGTGCATTTGAATTGTTTTAAACAATCCCTTTTGGTTTTTATAGTCTGTAGTTTCTACCACTGTCTTAAAAAATGAAACTGATAGAACTGCTTCTTTACCAAAGCAGGCACATGAATTTGAGTTTTTAGATCAGAGAAAATTGAAAACAAGGAATGCCATTTCTTTTTTCTCTGGTAACTTTTAAGAAGCTGGATCAAAATTATAAATTATTCAAGGTCCCTATTAAGCAGTTTCTTTCCTTATATGTAATTATTCAGGAACAAACCAAAGTAGAACTTGCTAACACTTCAAAACAATTGATTTTTTTTTTTTGGTACTGGAGATTGAACCCAGAGGCATTCTACCTCTGAGCTACACCCCTAGCCCTTTTTATTTTTTATTTTGAAGCAGGGTCTCACTAAGTTGTTGAGGCTAGCCTAGAACCTGTGATCCTCCTGTCTCAGCCTCCCAAATACTGGGATTGATTTTTAATATAGGAGTCAGGAATCTTAAACACCCCAACATACAATGCTATGCATCAACTAGTGTGGCAAATTAGTTTTTGGGAGTTATGCTTGACAACTGATGCTTAAAGAGTCACGGATGGAGGTTTCTCTAGATGAGTAGGAACCCTTATATAAAAAGCCAGCAGACTCTGTGAACCTAGAGAAAAGACATGGTGTCTCTCTGAATGACTGCTTGAATTTGCAATTCAAGCAGTAACTTATTGGGGAAAAGTTTTGCTGGCAACTAAAAATGCAAAGTATTTTATTTCCAACTTCTAAAAGTTAAATAATATAGTTTTATAAATCTAAATGGGCTCATTTGGCACTCAGTTTCTCTGCTTAAAATAGAAAAACAACTTCCTCAAACCCCTAGGTGGGATGACATGTGATTGGCTAAACTGCTCAATCTGTTGGTAACATCCCTTTTCTTCTTGGTCAGAGTTTTGAAGATTCTAGAATAGATGCATCTTGCTAGTCTTACACCAGCAATTTCATTCTGAATGTCTCCTAAGAGTCATATGCCATATGCAGGAATCTATCTTCATCCTTCTTATTTTTACCCCCCTCAGAAATCTGTGTAGAAATGCTTGGCATATTGTGTCTGCTCACCAACAGAGAGAAGGCTTGATGAGCATTTAGTGGTAAGCACCTTCTAGTTACTCTGCTTAGTGATTCGTGTTGACATGCTCTGGCATGAGGAAGACTGGCTTTACACAATACAGAGCAGTGCCTCTCTCCTTGTATCTCTGTTATCCACAGGATTTTGCTAGGATGCCATTCCAGGGTAAGTTGGTCATCTACTTTTTTCTCTAAGGCATGGTGCTGCATGAAGATCTACCATGTGGCAAGGGGCGGGGTGGCAGTGGCTGTGACATTTGGGTCTCTTCAGTTCTGCAGGAGGAACTGACCGAGCTTTTTTATTATGTGACAGTGACCAGAAAGACCACAGGACTTCCCTGAGATTTCTTCCAGAGCCAGCCCAGGGCAGGTTTGAGGGGAGAGGTGAGAAAGAAAAATGTTGCCCTTTGCTTTACCTACCAAGTTCCTCCCTCAGTAAAACAGCTGCTACCGGATTAGGAGGACTTAAAGACTGCCATATGTCATGTGAGATGGGTCTCTTCGTGGTCACCACTTATGTTTGGGTCACATTTCCCAACACTCTATAGCAAGGCTTTCAGAAGAGGCCATATTGAGGAGAAGGAAGAATTACTGGGCTGGGTGATCAAGGGAGAAATAGCAGGGGTCTCCATCCTCCATCAAACCACAGAGAAGTATGCTGGCCAGGGGACCCTGAGGAGTGTGCAGTAGGTCTATGTTCCAGTGGAGGGGTCACATCCTTGATACCCTTCCTTTTTATACAGCAGATGTGAGGAAGCCACCTGCTGCAGGGGAGACACACTGAGGGAGGTGCTGTCGTGGGACTTGACTGGGGATGCCAGCTGTGCAGCAGTGGGAACCCTGTGCCCAAGGGAAGCTGCATGGGGCAGGAGGGAGTGGGAGGAGGAGGGGACCGGGCTCTTGAGCAGCTGGTGCTGTCTCGTCTCGGCTGCCATTGTCCTGGTAACCAAGAATGAGCATCTGAGGTCACTGCTGGACCGTCTGACCATTTTACCACAATACATGGGAGAGAAAGAAGGAAGAAGAAAGTCAATACCAGCTTTTAGGTCTGGACAATTAAGTATCTAAAAGGGGAAGAGAAAGACGAAGGTAGAAAGAACAAGGAGAATGGGAGAAGTTTGAAGAAAAACATTTTGTACAAAAAAAAGTAGCCATATCCGGGAGTGGTGGCACATGCCTGTGATCCCAGCACTTGGGAGGCTGAGACAAGAGGATTGCAGGTTCAAGGCTAGCTTTAGCAACTTCGTGAGACCCGGTTTCAAAATAAAGTATATAAAAAAAATAGGGTCGGGGCGTAGCGCGGAGGTAGAACGCCCCTGCGTTCAATCCCCGGTACCGCAAAAAAAAAATAAATAAATAAATAAATAAATAAATAAAAATGGAGTGGGGATGTAGCTTGGGGGGTAGAATGCCCCGGAGTTCAGTCTCCAGTATCAAAAGAAAAAAAGCAACCACCATCTCCTTGATTGTACAAATGAGAATATGCTGAAAATATCCAAACTAACAAGCCCACCAGGTTCAAATCACCTCATCAGCTATTTTCTGGTAAAGCAGATAAGAAGGGGAATACCTACTAATTTATGTAAGAGAAGAAAAGAAATAATAATTGCATTCTTTTGTCCTCATCGTACTCCCAGAATAATTGAAAAGGAAACCAATAGTTTCAGTAGTGTCCTAACTTTGTTTAATAGAATTGAAGCCCAGTCATAGCCACCTTCCCCTCCCCATGTGGTGGTTTGCAATACAACACACCTGTCACTCATCCACAGACACACTCCCCCCCCCTGCGCTTCCCACAGCTGCTGACCATGATAGGCCAATGGGCAACACCAGAGCCTTGTAAATCCTCCTCCTTTGCACGTGCTTTCTTTATCCTCAAGCCCCATGGGAAAGCTGAGGGAATAAAGCCCTCAAGAAAGGCACAGTGCCATGGCTTCTCTCTCTCTGGAAGCTCGTCTGTCTGTCTGCTGTTGAGCTCCTTGTCACCTCCCGACTCCGGCCTCCTGCAGCACCCCTGACCTCTCTGGGATATGTAGGTAAAACATTTTTTTCTTTTGCATGTATTTTCGTTTCACTTCTCATAGCGTCTCCCATGACTGACACATCCAAAGCTAACTTTTCTCTGGTCAGGGCTATTCTAGATAGTGGTTATCTTGGTTTATGTCCACTCTCAACAGGTACTTCATGACCAAATTAGAAATAAAATGAAAATCGCAACACAGTACTCATAGTTTTAACTTTGGGCCATTAAATTACGACACCAGAGGACTGAAATCTTCAGTGCAGTGTGGTGGGCAGTGGTGCTACGGACTTGCACCTGGAGATGATGTGTAGATAAAGCTATTCATTCTAGCATTTTGATTGGGAATAACAGGATCAAAAATAAGTAAAACAGTTATTAATGGTGTACTTTTTATGTAACCTGTTATACAATTCACTAGGATATAATGTAACTGTAAAAAAAGGTGAGGATACTTTTAAATGTACTGATACTTACTGATGCCCAACACTCATTCTTATGTAAAAAAGTAAGGTGCCAGAAAGTTCATATTCTATGCTATCATCCTGTAAAATAAATAAGTAAAAGATGATGGAGAATATATGTTTGTAGTCTTATAGATGCATAGAATATTTTTGGAAAGATATACTTTCAGGAACGGGCCCCAAGTGACTGGGGGAGGTGGTGAGAGCTATTTCACTGAAATAGCTGAAATATACTTTGTGTCCTTTGAACCATGTGAATATATCGTTCACTTTGCAAAAATTATTTTAAAACAGTATATAAAACCTCAGATTTAATCCCGCTTTTAGAAACAGCCTTTCTGCATTTGCTCATGGCATTTTGTCAGAATTTCTGTTATACCATTTCCCTGGATTCATTTTTGCAAGACAATGGAGCATACTTTTAAGTGTTGTGACGAGTGTGGCTTTGGGGTCAGATAAACTCACGCTGAGAGCTGGGGCGATGGGAACAGGCTGGCTATTTTACCTTCACAAAATGGGACAGGAACACCATTCATAGGACTTATTGTGACGCATATGTCAGATAAACCTATATGAAATCCTTAGCAAGCTGACTGTTGAGCCTAAATGCCCTATAAGTCATGGTGATTACTGCTACCAACTGTAATTTAGTGGTGAATTTTTGCTCTGCCATGCTGAATATGAACATGCTGAGTGGGCTTGGGCCTCAGTCAGACCCAGGGCAATTTGGTCATTTTTGTTTTGTTAGGTCTCTCTAGTAAATATCAATAGAGTCAAAAGTGAAAGCTACAGGTGGCTGTATTAATTACCTATTGTTGCATAATGAATGACTCCACAACTTAACAGCACAAAGCAGACATTTACATCCTTCCCGGGTCTCTGAGAATCAGGAAACTAGAAGTGGCTTAGATAGGTGGCTCCAGCTCAGGCCTCTCCTGAGGCGGCTGCCAGGCTGTCACTGGGGCTGGAGGACCCACTGAGCTACACCCACTAGCCCTTTTCATTTTGTCTTATTTTTTGGTACTGGGGATTGAATCCAGAGGCATTTTACCTCAGAGCTACACCCCTAGCCCATTTTATTTTTCATTTTGAAACAGGGTGTCGCTAAGTTCCTGAGGCTGGACTCAAACCTGTGATCCTCCTGTCTCAGCCTCTCAAGAACTAGGATTACAGGCATGTGCCACCATGCCCTGCTAAGGGTGGCTTTTATGGCATAGACCAAGTCATGCACAATCACTTCCACATTATTCTATTCCTTAGATGCTAGTCACCAAATCCAGTTCATACTCAACACATGGGGAATTCTGTTCCACCTCTTGAAGGAAGAGCAAAGAGTTTGTGGTCATATTTTTAAAACATCACATAAGAGGGCTGGAGGTATAGCTCAGTGGTGGAGCACTTGTGGAACATGCATGAGGCTCTGGGTTTGATCCCCAGCACCAAAACAACAAAAAACAAAAGCAGAAAAACAACAAAACCTAAGAGGGTAACCATTATCATTTATCATTCAATTTTGGACAACTGTAGGAGTGAATGGTGGTAATTTATTAGCAATCAATACAGGACAATAAATATAAACTGAGATCCTTAGGGCAAACCAGTTGTATAGTCACAGAGATAGATGTCTTCCACAACCTCTCCTGTAGACAATATCTATTATAAGCAGGCTAATTCTGAGGCAAAATGAAAATGCTTTTCTTATGGAAAGATCAACTAACTTGATAATTGGATCAAAGAAGAAAATACTCCATTAAGGGGAGGAATGCAGGACAGGGTTCTAAATTTTAGGAGTCTTTCCCAAGGTGTTAGGCTGCTATACTCTTCAGTTTCTCATACTTCTCTTCATCCAAGGGCAGAGGCATAGCATTCATTCCACCATTGAAAATGTCTCATACTAGTCCTCTAGGACTCCTTAATTCAAATTCAGATAGCAATTTTGGAGCTTTTGCAGAAATGTCATCCAGAGTATAGATTTCACATCCAACCCATCTTTCAAAGGTGAATGTATGCTTAGAGCACTAACTCTTTGAGTATAGATTGAAGATAATTTAAACACACACCTACATATTGCACTATCTATGCTGAAGTACATAGTTTTAGATAGTATAAAAAATCTCAATAACTGGGTTCCTAAGCAACCTTCAGTTTTTTAACAATTCCATTATAAAGAACAATCATTTCAAAAGGGAAAATGGAAATTAGAGGCTAGAGAGATTCAGACTAGTAATAACAGATATTTTTCCTGCATGAATTTATGTAAGGAATTTTCTTTAATATGCATAGTCTTTTTTCCTCATCTTTATATAGTATGATTGATTAAAAATGTATATATTTAAGATGTACATGTTTTGATGCATAAATACATTGTGGAATGATTTCCCCAATCAAGTCACTTATAGTTCCTTTTTTTCTTTTTCATAAGAACACTTTCTTAGATAACATATTTAATGTTTTGATTTACTTGAGATCATGCATTATTAGTCTATGTTTGTCTGATTTCACTTTGCATAATGTCCTCTGGGTCAACCCGTATTATTGCAAATGGCAAGATTTCCTTCCTTTGAAAGGAAAAAGAACGTGTGTGTGTGTGTGTGTGTGTGTGTGTGTGTGTGTGAGAGAGAGAGACATTTTTCTTGATCCACTCATCTGTTGATAGATACTTATTTTCCAATCTTGTGATTGTGAATAATGCTTCAATGAAGATGGCGGTGAGGCAACTCGTTGAGATACTGATTTCATCTCCTTTGGACATGTACTCAGAAGTAGGATTTTGGGATCATATGAAAGGATGTTGAATTTAGTCAAGGCTTTTTCTGCATCTATTGAGGTGATCATATGGCTTTTGTCCTTCATTCTGTTACTGTGATGTATCACATTTTTAGATCTGCATATATAGAATCATATCCAAGTGGATAAATCCCACTTGATCAAGGTGTATGACCCTTTTAATGTACTGCTGAATTTGGATTGTTAGTATTTTTCTGGAGGAGTCTCATATATGTTCATTAGAAATATTGGTCTATAATTTTATAGTATCTGGCTGTGGTATCTTGTATAATGCTGGTCTCTTAAAATGATTTTGAAAGTGTTCCCCTCATCTTTGGTTTCTTTTTCTTTCTTTCAAGATTTTGAGAAAGATTGGTATTAATTCTTCTTTAAATGTTTGGAATTTTCCAGTGAAGCCATCTGATCCTGGGCTTGTTTATTTATTTATGGTACTGGGGATTGAACCCAGCGTCATTCTCCCTCTGAGCTACACTCCCAGCCCTATTTTATTTTCTTGTATTGAAACAGGGTCTCACTGAGTTGGTGAGGGCCTCACTAAATTGCTGAGACTAGACTCGAATCTGTGCTTCTCCTGTTTCAGTCTCCTAAGTATGGGGATTACAGGCATATGCCACCATGCCAACTCTGGGTTTTGTTGTTACTGAAAGATTTTTAGGTCACTAATATGAACTTCATGCTCATTGTCAGTCTGTTCAGATTTTCTATTTTTTTCATGGTGAGTTGTGTGTTCCCAGAAACTTTTTCCTTTCACTAGGCATGGTGGCACATGCCTGTAATCTCAGTAGTTAGGAGGTTGAGACAGGAGGATCGCAGGTTCGAGGCCAGCCTCAGCAACATGGCGAGACTCTCAGTAACCTAGTGAGACCCTGTTTCAAAACAAAAACATAAAAATGGCTGGGGGTGTAGCTCGGAGGTAGAATGCCCCTGGGTTCAATCCTCAGTACTACAGAAAAAAAAAAATTCAGTGTTCACACCC
This sequence comes from Glis glis, assembly GCA_004027185.1. Classification (NCBI taxonomy): domain Eukaryota; kingdom Metazoa; phylum Chordata; class Mammalia; order Rodentia; family Gliridae; genus Glis; species Glis glis. Next base: position 3,934 of record PVJS01012670.1, on the reverse strand, counting down.
AGTGTGGTGGCGCATGCCTATAATCCCAGTATGTGGGAGGCTGAGACAGGAGGATTGCAGGTTTGAGAATAGCCTCAGCAACTTGGTAAGGCCCTCCACAACTTAGTAAGACCCCATTTTGAAATAAAAAATAAAATAGGGCTGGAAGTGTAGCTCAGAAATAGAATGCCCCTGGGTTCAATCCTCAGGAACACACACACACACACACACATGCACACACACGCATACACACATGTGCTCATGCACACACAAGCAAACACAAAAGAATGACAAAACTCAATGTTCAAAATCTGGTGTGAAATGAACATTTATGGCAAGTGTGACTAGTCCACATAGTCAGCCACATGTGGCTAATGGCTAACATAGAGGAGAGCACAGACTAGCCCTACCCTACCATGATCCCTTAAATTCCTATCAATGGAATATTCATTCTTCCCTGCTGTAGTCTGAATGCTTGTGTCTCCCCATGATTCATATGGTAAAATCCTAATCCCCAGAGTTATAGTATTAAGAGATGGCTCTTCAGGGGTGATTAGATCAAGAAGGCTCAACTCTCAAGATTGGGATTAGTACTCTTATAAAAGAGACTGTAGAGGGCTAGTAGCCCCTTCCACCAAGTGAGGATGCAGCAAGAAGGTGCCATCTATACACCAGGAAATGGCCCTCATCAGACACTGTATCTGCCAGTGCCTTGATTGTGGACTTAGCAGTGTCTAAAATAGTAAGTATTGAATTTCTGTTATTTATAAGCCACCCACTTTCTGATGTTTTGTCATAGCAGCCTAAAATGACTAAGACACACTCCAAATTCATCTGCCTCCTATTTTAATAGACACATTCCCCTATTCTTGGAAGTTCCTTTCTTTATCTTAGTCTTTTAAATTTTGCTTATCTTCCAGTGTTGTCCCAAATGCAAGACAAAACTTGTCCACTCAGGTGAGATGTGCTTACTCATCCTAATCTGCAAAGATGATAATAATTTACACACATGTATCCTTCCTTTTCATTTTCTTTTTTAGAGAAAGTATTGAGACTTATTTTTGTTTCTCTTCTCAGGTCTGAAAGATTGCCTAGCACATAGTAGGCACTAAATAAGCATTTATTTTAAAGTGGATTGTGTTGAATTCACTGCAAAAAAAAGCAAACTGTCTAATGAAAATACCAATCTCAATGACATGTACAGGGAGGGGGAGGGAATGGGGTGGGATCCGGAGGGAAACACACCAAGTGCTGTGTGCATGTATGTTCCTATCACTCTACACCTCATTATGATGTATAATTACTATGCACCAATAAAAATAATGTATGAAAATAAAAAAGAAAATCAAAGGACTGATAATGAATGAAACATCTGCCAAACCGGTATGCCTTCTATTGGCTGGGGAACCAGAGGGCTGCTGTCTCAGCCACTCGATAGCCAAAGCAACAATTATCTCTGTGGAAATTTCCCATGTCATATAGTAATTCAAGAAATCCCTCATCATTAAGTTGATGATTATATTTTATTTGGCTGTTATTACTTCAGGACTGTACAGATCTCCATCTCCTCATTTGATATAGTGTCTATTACCTTAGCTCAAATAATGTGTCACTTCTTAGAAAACTGCCACTTAGTCTGCACAGGCACTGAGGACTATTGAAAGGGATGGAAAGAAATGATACCTGCTTCGAATAAATATTTATAAAGTGGTCAAGTCTTCCTGCACCTAAAACTAGAACTCTAATGGTCCTAGGTAGAGACACAGCACTAGGCTTCCTCCTCCTGAGCTCTGCCTTTCCCCTTCTGCTTGTTTCTGTGTGCTGTCAGGCTGAAAATGGCACCAACCTGCCTGCTTGCCTGCCTGCTGGGGGTCCTGGAGCTGAGGATTACTTAAGGTTTGTGTCATACCATCTTCTGTTGTTGTGATCACAACACCACAGATGGTTGATGAAAAGAGGTTTGTTTTGACTCACAGTTTGGGAGGCTGGAGGCCCCAGAAGCATGATACAGACTCTTTCAAGGCCCCCACCCCACAATGTGTCACCTCATGGCAGATGGCAGGAGTACACATGGGAGCAAGAGATCAGATAGGAAGCCAAACAGGAAGCCAGAGAGTAGTTCAGGGGTTGGCTCATTCTTTACCTCAATTCCTTCGGAGGGCAGTGCCCCAATGACATAGGCTTCCCACTAGGCCCCACCTCTTCAAGGCCCCAGCACCTCCCACTGAGGAGCAAGTCTTCAACACGTGAGACTTTGAGGGACAAACCACATTGAAACCATATCGAGTTTCTTCCCCAATCAAAAAATATGACAAAAAATATGACAAGTTACCTAAATTAGAACTATTTACTAATGTTGTCTGAAATACTACTTAGGTATTTGAACTGTATTTTGACAATAGAAATGAAGTCCTCATGAGCCTCTGACTTACCCTGAGTCACACCCTCTAAACTCTCCAATTATATTGTAGGAAGGAGACCTTCTCCTTTACCCTCCCAGGTTCTGAGCTGGGGCCCTGGAAATTAAATCGTCAAAAGACATATTAACAAGAAAAAAAAAAAGTGTATGAAGACATGATGCACACACACGTGGGAGAAACCATGTCACTCAAAAGGGTGGCAAGAACTTGGGTTTATATAACAATTTAGGAATAACTTTGTAGAGAATAACAAGACAAAGGAAAGGAGTTTAGGCTTTTAGGGGTAGAACACGTGGAGAGGTAAGCATGTGAGAGAAACTCGTGAGAGAAACTCATGAGAGATAAATGTCAATTAGTAAACTTTCCGAAGATTCAACTTCTTTTGGTGCCTTCTCTGGGATGATAAGAGTCTAGAGTTATCTACAGTGACAAAAAGTCTGTGCTGTCTTCTTCCTGGTACAAGAAAGGGAAACACCTTTACAAACAGAACTTTATGTCCTGCCTTTAGGGAAATGGTGGGGAGGGAAGAGGAGTGGTTTGGGGTTCATGCTATTTTTCAGTTTTCAACTTAACAAAATTCCTTGAGCAACAGTGGCATATTTTGGGGTGACATATTCTGATTCCCTGCAATATAAAGATAGGTTTCTCACTCACCAATAATGCTTGTATTCATTTTTTTAAAAAAAAAACTGACTATCACAAAGTAAGAGAACTCAAAAGGAGGACAGGTTTACTTTGGCTCGTGGTTTCAGAGGTTTTGGTCTGGTCACTTGGCTCTGATGTTTCTGGGCCTGTAGTCATGGCAGGGAAGGGGTGGTAGACCCAGCTGCTCACCTTATGATGGCCAGACAGCAAAGAGAGAAAGGAAGGGGCCAGGGACAAGATATGCCCTTCAAAGGCATGCCTCCAGTCATCTACGTCCTCCAACAAGGCCCCCCATCCTAGCTTCAACCACCTCCCAATAGCCCATTAAGCTATGAATTCAATGGGCTAACCCAGTGATGAGGCCAGAGCCCTCATGATCCAATCACCTCCCAAAGGACTCCCCTCTGCTACACTGGGGAATGAGTTCAATACATGAGCCTTTGGGGGACATTTCATATCCAAGACATAATAGTACTAGACGTTGCAGAATATGGAGACCCTTGAACAAGATAAAATTGCCCCATGTTAACAGGCTGGACTCTGACATGAAAACCCCTGGGTTAAAATACTGTGTTAAACTGGGCGTGGTGGCACATGCTTGTAATCCCAGTACTTGGGAGGCTGAGACAAGAGGATTGAAGGTTTGAGGCTAGCCTCCGCAACTTACAGAGACCCTGTCTTAAAAAAAAAAAAGCCAGACGTGGTGGCGCATGCTTGTAATCCCAGTACTTTGGGAGGCGGAGACTGGAGGATCCGGGTTCGCGGCCAGCCTTAGCTCTCTCGCTCGCTCTCCCTATCTCTCTCTCTCTCTCCTTAGTGAGGCCTTCCGCAACTTCGTGAGACCTGGTTTCAAAATAAAGTATAAAAAATAGGGCTGGGGGTGTAGTGTG
>PVJS01012669.1:0-43441 GCA_004027185.1 Glis glis | reverse complement strand
TGTGTGTGTGTGTGTGTGTGTGTGTGTGTGTGTGTGTGTGTGTGTGTGTGTGTGTGTGTGTACACGTACTGGGTGGGGGAGGAGACCACAGGAAGCTAGTTGGCTCAGGAGCTCAAAGGCTGCAGTCGCATTGTCCCTTGTGTAGATGTTCAAGTCACCAGAGACATGATAGGAACCAGGATGGAGAGAAAAATAGTGAGCCAAGCTCTGGTATCTTCAGCCAGTGACAGAGAAAGGGACTGGGAGGTTGGTAGAAGGCAGCAGAGACCAGGATGTGGGGCCAAATACTACCTGAGGCTAGATCTCAAAAAGAACTAAAGGAGAAAAGGGGATAGTTTGGAAGGGGCAATGGGGACAGCGAATAGACCTGTCCCTATTCCAGGCCTGAAACGTACATGCAAGCAGCCTCCAGTGGGAAGTTCGCAAGAGACAGACAACCAAGTTCCATGCAGGTGGGGCAAGAAGAAGAAGGGCTGAGGCTTTAGGTAGCTGTTGAGGACAGGGAGGAGCTCCCTGCATCCCAGCGGAAAGGCTGGTGTGGGGAGCAGGGCTGGGTCATATCAGGGTTTGTAGCCAGGTGTGGTGGTGCACACCTGTAATCCCAGTCCTTGGGGGACTGAAACAGAAGGATCGCAGGTTTGAGGAGAGCTTCAACAATTTAATGAGACCTTCAGCAACCTAGTGAGACCCCATTTCAAAATAAAAAATAAAAAGGGCTGGAGATATAGCTTGGAGGTAGAATGCCCCTAGGTTCAATCCCCAGCACCACCACACACACACACACACACACACACACACACACACACACACACACATCAGGGTTTGCACAGAGCAGTTGGGGATCAAGGTCCTGGGGATGATGGATTACATGGGAGGCTTCGCTACAACTGCACCTCCAGCAACCCAAACTGTGCCCTGTGCTGCTGAGGCCGGATGACAATCAACACTAGAAATAGCACCTTAGTGACACCCCAAACCTATCCCTCAAACTGCAGTAGAAGAAACCCAGGCCAGAAGAAGGTCATTCAGTAGGGAGGGACAGAACTAGAATTCAGAACACCTTCTGTCGGGCTGGAAACTGGACCCGTCTCCATCCTCACCCTGCCCGGTTCTGCACGCTCAGGCTGGGTTCAGCTTTTGCAGAGCTCCCTGGATGCGGCAGGCTCTGGAGCCAATATCCCAACACAAGTCTATCCTTCATTCTCTGATCTCCACAGAAAAATCTCCTCTGTGCCCTTTCTCCTCAAAGTCAACCAATACGAATGGACAAGGAGCATTGAGCGCATGTCATGTCCAAACTCCACGAGATGTAACCTTCCTCTGTCTCAGGAACTAAGGCCTTTGGCAGAAGTTTCTTTGCTGAGGCGCAAAGTTTTGCAACAAAGCTTTGCTAAGAGACTTTGCGCCAGATGACAAGGTTCTGGTATTTCTTGTTTCTCTGGGCTCTTTAATCCTTTTGAATAGGACAAAACCTTCATAAAGCACCTTTCCCAGTAGCCGCCTCTGGTTTATAGAAAAGACAATGCTTCTACGTCCAGAGATTTTTCAGCCTAAAAGAGGAGTTTCCAAATAATAATGCTATTTTTCAGTCAAAATCCTAAGAGAAGATCTCCCCTTAGATTACAATATATAAATGTAGTAAGGAGGAAATATGCCTAAAAGCAGGAATTCAGTTGCTTTGGAAGAAAGCATTTATTCAACTAATGCCTTTGAGGAATTCACAGTCCAGTGGGAAACCACAAACAAATGAAGAATTAAAATCCTCTAATTACTATCATGGGTTTACGCACGAAGTGCATGACTGGCAGTTGCAAGCAACCTCATGAGAAATGAAATTGTAGTTCCGCCCAATCGCTCCAGGGCTTCCCACGTGGTGACTCACCCCTACGACTCGCTGAGAGAGAAACCCTTCTTCTCATTTCAGAGCATGCGCACCGAGGCCTGGAGAGGTCAAGAAACTTGCTCTAGGTCATAGAGTTGGTACAAGGCAGATTTGGAAATGAAGCCCAGGCATCTGACTCCAGGGTCTGTCCACTTACTCACTAATGGCGGCACGCAAAATAACCACAGCGCTGCCTAGGGAGATCTCCAGTAAGCTTGACAACTTAAAATGTACACAGGACTCCACAGAGCATACTCACAGGGACTGTTAAATGTGCAATGCGAACAGAGCCTGTGAAATACCAATGTAAACTTCTCTTTCCCCCATCATTTGCCTTGATTCTCTGCACGGCCACCCTGCTCTTGCTTAAGATGGGTGGTTTTAATCTAGGTCCATAGTCCCTGTAGATTCTTGAACACATGGCTCCACTATCATTGTGTGTGTGTGTGTGTGTGTGTGTGTGATACTGGGGGTTGAACCCAAGGGTGATCCACTACTTAGCTACACCCCCAGACCCCTTGTTTTTCTGAAACATGGTCTAAGTTGCTGAGGGTCTCACTAAGTTGATGAGCCTGGCCTAGAACCTGTGATCTGTCTCCAAACACTAGGATCACGGGTGTGCACCACCTCGCCTGGCTCCCCTATCATCTTGATAAACTCCTACTCATTCTCCAAGTCAGTCCAAATGTCACCTCCTCTTTGGAGCCTTCTCTGACTTTCTCAGATAGAGCAAGGCTCTCTGGCTACAGAATTCTGACCTACCTATTCTCCAGAGACCTCTGTGGTCCCTTCTCAGTTAGGGGACGAGACCCACATACATTATCAAGGACATGGCATCCAGAAAAATGAAAACTCTGAATTTAGGTCACCTGATAGTGGCACCTCTAATGCAGTGGCACTGGTAGAATGAGAAGCAAAGATGTTTCCAGAAGAAACAGGATGTGATGGCAAGAGAGAGAGGATCTAGCTCAGTGTGGTGGTACATGCCTGTAATCCTAGTACTTGGGAGGCTGAGACGGGAAGATTGCAGGTTTGAGGCCAGTGTGTGCTAACTTAGTAAAACCCTTTCAAAGTAAAAAATATAAAAATAAAGGCTGGAAGTGTAGCTATAATGGGTAGAATGCCCTTGCATTTAATCCCCAATAACACACACACACACACACACACACACACACACACACACACACACACACCACTAAATAGAAATGAGAAAGAGAGAGAGGATCTAATTGCATCTAGACTTTCCATTCTCTCCATTGTCCTCAGGTTCCTTGCTGCATGTTACAATCACTGTCTTTCTAGGAGCAGAACCCTCCTTAGGTATCTACCCATACAAATACTCTGTTCCTCCCCACTACTCTCCTTTCTCCTGCAGACATGAAAATTCCTCTTTTCTGTTAATGAAATTTCCACTTTTCTTAATAATGTTTTCTTAATTCTGTTCTGAAATTTCTAAATAATGTTTGGGTAGCAAACATTATTAAGTACCTATCATGTGCCAGGCATTGGGCCAGGGGCTGGGCTGCAAAGATGAATGAGACCTGGTCCGTGCCTGAGGAGCTCACAGGCTAATGAGAGAGGGATGTGAACGCATAGATAACATGCTGCTGATGTTGGACCGGGTGTTCCCGGAAGATCCCAAGTCAGCCAGTGAAGGAAGAGGGCAAAGGTGTCGCAGCGGTGGGAGAGGCAGGAGACAGGTGAGGGAGCGTGAAGTGGTGTGGCACGTGGCCAGACTGACAGTGGGAAGAGAAACTGGACACAGGCCGGGGCCAGGCATGGGAGGCCGAGCTCATCCAGGTCCTCTCTGACTCAAGTGACAGAAACTCAATCGGCAGCAGCTCAAGCAAAGGGGACATTTTCGGAAGGAAGCTGGAGTAACTCATAGACTCCAAGGCCAGGGAGCGTCTCAAAAATAGGACCAGGAACAGAGCAGGACAGGAGGCCGGGTCTCCTCATTCTAATCTTCTCCAGAATGAGGTTCACCTGCAAGTTAGTGAACAGCTCTGGAGACAGAAAACAGAATGAAACTTCCCTCCTCTTGGCCACCAACCCCACAAATTCAGCCGCCTTCAGCAGGGCCACCCAGTCACCCAAGCTGATGTGGCCGGGAGGCACTGAGCGCTCACATCCTTCTGTCCGATCCCCGGCCATCAGTAAGCTTTCAAAGTTCCTTGAAGCTGTGAGTTGCCTTTAATGCCTTTTGTGTCATGTCCACAGTTCTCGCATTGGAAAAACCAAGCGCAGAGTCTTCCAGCTCCGAAATCTTCCTTTGTTTTGCTTGGAAGCTGTATGCAAGAAAGCCAATGACTGCCTAACACTCCCTTTCAGTTCTGCTGGCCTCAGCAACTGCAAGATGTTGCTTGTTATACACCATTAACTGCGGAGAAGCTGTCCCAACAGTCAGAGATGCTTCTGGGATTCACATCTGCTTCTATAGGAAGGCCTAAGGAGAAATGTTCTACTGAAATCACCAGCCACACGGAAAACAAGGTTGAAAAGACCACAGTTTCAAGGCAGGCTTTGTCTTCTTCTTTTTTCAATGTCCTTTAATTGAAGGACATTGAATTGAGCTGAACTTTCTCCCCTGCCATCCCTCTTACACAAACGGAGCCTGTAGGCACTGAACCGCCCAAGTAAGCAAATACTACCTTTGGCTTGGCAGACGAGACTTTGCTAAAAAATACAATCCCTGCTGAATAGCTCCTTTCTGTGACTCCTCCAGCCTCATGCTTACTTGAGGTGAGCAGGGTGTATTCAGGTTAATGGCAAATTGGAATCTGGATTCCCCACAAAGAACCCTTACATGACTATCCAGGGCACAGAAACCCGGAGGGTCTGGAAGCCGTAGAAACTGTTGCAAATGCCAAAACAAGACCCAAAATCAATTTAATTGTTGTTGGTCTGACATCCCCCAGGCATCTGTAAACCTGTATCCTGATATCATGATATTGATTTTTTTCAATTACTTTAATACCCTACACATTCTCCTTGGAACCACGGTGAAAGGGAGTTTCTTTTAAACCTCAATAGGATGGCTGTGCAGCATTTTAAAGCCAAAGAGGAACCGGGGACAAGTCGAAAGGTTGCAAACCGCCGTGGTAATGACTGTCTAAGACATGCACCAAGCAAAATAAATGAGCAGACAGAGTTTCCTAAAGGGCAGAGTGGCGGTGTAATTTATTTTCTCCTAAGAAAACACCCTCATTGAACTGGGGACAACTGTATGGGAGCTGCAGGGGACCTTTTCAGCTCTGGGATCCAAGTGCGAGGCCTGGACTCCCACACACCTTCAGAGAGGGGGGCGTTCTCCTGAAGGGGAAAATCCACCCTTCGTCCTGGATACTTAATCCTGAACGGTCAGCAAAGATCTCCAGAAGCAAAACACCAGGGGAGCCGTGGCTGCCTTGGGGGAGTTGCCCACGTGGGTGGCAGCTGAGACTGGCCTGGCAGCGTGCAGAGGCTGTCCATGAGCAGGCCGGGGCATCCCTCAGAGAACTCACCAAACACTTGGTCTTGCAGTGTGCGGGTGAGAACCAGCCAGTGCCCCCGAGGAGTGATCATTCTTGCGGCTCCATTTGCACTCACACGATGGAGGGGCCCAGGGAAACTGGTGGCCATGGTTAACGCCAATTATTGATATCAGTTATGGTGTCCCAATGTGTCGTGAGCTGAAGTAGCAGAGGTATATGTCACTGAATACATACAAAATTCATGTTGCTGAGAAAATGTATGTTTCAAAATCATCCTTCTTCCCTGCTTCTTTTGAAAGAAATTGTTCTTCTATAATAACCAATCATAATTGCAAGTCTGCCAAATATATTTCATAATTCACTGCATCCTCGGTTGGTTTGCTCTGTTTTCCAAGCAGGACAGCAAGACACAGAGAGGCCAAGGAGTTGCCCAGTTCATCCAGCTGGTAGGAAAGCTGGGCCAGGACCCCGGGTCTCCTGACTACAGATTCAGTGCCCTCTTGATTGAGGAAAAGCCGCCCGCACTCGGCCTGTCCCTCCCTCTTTGCACCTGTCAGTCACCATCGATTTACCCTCAGCCCTATTTCTCTCTTCCACCAGCTGCCATCTTTTTAGTCACACCATAGAGAATCATCTCCTCAGCTCCACACACTTTGGGCCTATATTTTTGCTGTACCTATTTCAGCCCAAAACATAGAATCCCAGATCTTGGAACGCTGGAAAGTTACTTGGAAGTGGTCAGGTGCCACTTACCTTCTGTGTCTCTTTTCTTATCTCCCTGAGAATTACTCACCAGCTCAGACCACTTTAGTCCATTCACTGACAGGCCTTTCAAAACAGTTTCATACAAGCAGGGCATGGTGGAGCACACCTGTAATCCCAGTACCTGGGAGGCTGAGACAAGAGGATCACAGGTTCATGGCCAGCCTCAGCAACAGTGAGGCTCTCAGCAACTTAGCAAGACCCTGTTTAAAAATAAAAAATAAAAAGGGCTGGGAGTGTAGCTCAGAGGTAGAATACTCCCGGGTTTAATCCCCAGTACTAGAAAAAAAGTTTCACACAGAACAAGTGGTAAAGACTATGTATGCTCTGGGCAGCTGGAGGCTGAAAAGGAAAAGAAAGGGCCCCAAGGTGGAACCCCCTTTTAATTTTTAAAATACTTTTATTGGTGCATTGCAATTATACGCCACCATCACAGTGAGGTTCAAAGGGACACAGACACACACACATTCAGGTCTTGGAGCGTTTCCCTCTGGCTCCTGCCTACTACCCACCCCTCCCCACACCAATTAGTGGGATTGGCAGTGATATAGTGGTACCTTCATATGTGGACATAGCATTACGAGGACTGTTTTCCTTCATCAAGACTTTTTCCCCCTCCCCACTCTCTTCCCCCTTTCCCCTTCCACTCTTCTGCTGGTCATTCTCCTCAATTATCTAACATCCATTTTGTTTCTTTTATTTTCTTTTTAGCTTCCACATATAAGAGAAACGACCCTTCATTTTGAGACTGGTGGATTTCAGCATACTGTTCTCTAGTTCCATCCATATTCCTGCATATGACATACTTTTGTTCTTTACAGCTGAGTAACATCCCATTGTGTGTAAATACCACATTTTCTTTATCCATTCATCTGTTAACAGACATGTATGTTGGTTCCATAACTTGACTACTATGAATTCTGCTGCTATAAACATGGGCATGCATGTATCGCCATACTATTCTGACCTTAATTCTTTTGGAAAGATACTGAGGAGTGGTATGAAAAGCTCTTTGTCTATGGAATTATTTTGAATTTCAAGGACTTTGAATATTTATAAAAATTAAGCATATTAGAAACAAGTTGCTCTGAGAAATTTTTCTTGACCAAACTCTAATTGTATCCCAGAATAATTTCCTTGGGTGCACAACAGGACTTTGAGTCTCCTCCAACTCAGGCTCCCGTCCCTGGTTCTTCCCACAGAGCACAACGGGGTTTCAGCTGCAGGTAACCTTACACAGCTCCACAAGGGCCATGGGGACAAGGCCCAGCTGCTGCGGGACCCAAGCCTCACTGGACTGGCCTGAGATCTCAGGAACCTGGTCAGTAGGCAGTTCGTGAGGGGCTGTCACAGGGCCACTTTCAGCTATCTTTCTATCTTAGAGTAGGCTTCCACAAAGCACTTTCTTTCAGCCACCCTGGTTTCAGTGAAGCCTGGGACTTCATACCATGGTCCTCTTCAGAATACAGCTGCAGGCTAGAAAATGAATTCTCTTCCCTCTAGAACTGGCTCCCCTCCACCCGTGCTGGGCAGGGCGCCCCTCCATGTGCTCCCCCCATGCCTCTTTTTGTTTTGGTGGTGTCTTGTGGGACAAGGGAGCTCACACCGTGCTGACCTTCCTTGTGCTACATTCATAATGAACTGTGTGAGTCCATCTGAGCACTGTCTTTACTTGTCAAACCTACAGCAAAGTGGCCACCTGCCTCGCCACGGCAGTAATCACCGATTCACGGGGACTACACGACAGCAGCTGCTTTCTCATGTGCCACAGGAAACCTTTCATACCACACTGTCTCTCAGGATGTTTCTTTTTCCCAGCTGGACTTGAACTCTAGATCCTCCTGCCTCAGCCTCCTGGATAGCTGGGATTACAGGTGTGTGCCAGCATGCTCCACTCCAGGAGGTTTCTGAATGCCCTGGATCCTGTACATCATTTGTCCACCCCAGCCGCAAATGATCTTCCAGTGTTTGGAGAACTTGTTCTTACTGAGAAGCAGTGTGCATTAGGAGGAATTCTGTCTGCGGATCGTGAATGTTTGCGTTTACCTTGCCTTCACCACACTGGGGGCGACACCCTGGGAGCTCTGGGCTGGGGGGATGTATTTGTTTTACTTTGGCAGATCAAGTAGTAGTGACTTACGTGAAGGACCAAGTGAAGAAAGATTCTGAGGAGGGAGCTCGTAAAGACGTGCTAAAATCGACTGTCCATCTCTGATGGGAGAGGGATGGGGCAGTGTCATTTCTCATAGTTGGTTTTTATCCATTTCTATGGTCTAAATAAGCCAGGCCTATCTTGGAAAAGTGCACTTGGGGAATTAAAAGGGAGCTTTCTTAGTTTTTTTCCCTATGTCATTGCCTTTAAAATCTCTCAAACAGACCTCTTTAATTTCTGGAAAATATTAGAGATGGAGAAAATTAGTTTTGCTTTAGTTTGATTCTTTTTCTAAGGAGGTTTCTAAATAAATCACTGGGAAACATTCAAGTTATGAATGGTTTTAAACCAAGAGGTCTTTGTAATATGTTGCTTTTGGTCACCAGGCCCAGAATTCTCCACAGTGAAGTTCCCTGCTGCGGGCTAGGCACTGTGAACAGCCTGGGTTTCAGGGGGTCAGGATGAGGGCAAAGGGAATGAAGAAACTGGCCCATCTGAGGGGTTTCCACGTACCTGGCATTATCTTGGCTGCCTTCCCATCTATGAACCCAACTAGGTCCCGCAGTGACACTTCCAGGCACCATTTTAACAAAGGAGAAAATAAGAGACTCAGAGAGGAGGTAAAGGGACTTGTCTCAGGGTCCCACACTTGTTAAATGTCAGCTTCAAAACCAGGTCTCTCACAGAAAAAAATTACTTAAGTAATGTTAAAAGAAAAACTTTTGACACATTAAAGTTAGCAGAGTTTAATTGAACAAAGAACAATTTGAGAATCACACAGCCCTCAGAACAGGTTCAGAGAAACTCCAGGCCTGCAACGTGGTCAGATGTTTATGGATAGAAAATGGACACGGGGTGCAGAGAGTCTAACTGGTTACTGCTCAGCGTGTGCTTCTTGGGGCTTGGTTTCAGCAGATGGCTGCCTGCAATTGAAGGAAGCTCGGCGGCTGTGATTGGCTGAGACTCAACCGCTTGTTACAAAAACTAAGTAAAATTAGGCTTTCACTTAGTTTACATACTAAGTTAGGTGGCAGTTCATTATAGAGGGACTCCTATATGATGGTTTCCTCAGGCCAAACTAAGCATAACAGTATATACAATAAAATTATATAAGCTGGGTGTGGTGGCGCACGCTTGTAATCCCAGTACTTGGGAGGCAGAGACTGAAGGATCCGGGTTCGCGGCCAGCCTCAGCTACTTAGTGAGGCCCTCCACAACTTCGTGAGACCCGGTTTCAAAATAAAGTATAAAAAATAGGACCGGGGGTGTAGCGCGGAGATAGAATGCTCCTGGGTTCAATTCCGGGTACCGCCAAAAAAAAAATTATATATTGATGCTTTGAAAAAAAAGTTGTTTTTCATTCCTCATAAGAAAACTAATAAGCTAAAACATTATTGAACAAAATAACATGAAGTTACAAAGGTTAATTTGTAAACTCTGAATAACAAGGAGTGTAATGAAAGAAGGATGTCTACAATGTGAAGTGAGAAATAAGCAATTATTTAAAGAAATGCTGTTTTAGAAGGGAGCTTACAGCCGGGCATGGCAGCACAGTTTGTAATCCCAGTACATGGGAGGCTGAGACTGGAGGATCGCAGGTTCACAGCCAGCCTCAGCTACTTAGTGAGGCCCTCCACAACTTAGTGAGACCCTGTTTCAAAATAAAGAATAAAAAATAGGGCTGGGAGTGTAACTCGGAGGTAGAATGCCTCCTGAGTACCACACACAAAAAAAAGGAGCTTACTTCGCTTTCAAGTATAGAGATGTGAAACATGTTTTTATAATTCCTTACATTCACAGAAACTTCTCAAACCACTAGATAAGAATAATATTCCTGGACTAAGCAAGAAATCCTATGATCTTTCCCCACTGAAGAACACATTAACTTTTCCTTGTTTTTGGAAGCAAATCAACACCAGCATCTAGCAAAGTACTAGGCATTTATCATTACCTAAAGACCTTAAAAATTTTCCTGGGTGGGAGAAGGCACTCCTACTCTGGCAGGAACGTGTCTGGAGAACCTTCCAGGACAGACCTTAGGAGTGCCTCTATAAGCAGTAAGGAGCTGTCCTGAAATCAGACAAGCAAGGGACTGCTAAAGCCCGATGCACCAGAGAGAGAGAACTTACAGTAGCCAGCAGGGACAACACCTAGTGTTACAGTACTTACCCATAAGCACTATGCATGGGAGGTGGCAAATGAGGTCCACCTGAGAGTCTGAGCACCTAGCAGGTAACTGTGGGACATTAACTTTCACTTTGAGCGGAACCACAGATATTCATGAAGACAGTCACACCCCATATCTGGATTGTACTTCCTTTTCCTGCATCTGTTGAGATACACATGTGGTTTTTCTACTGCAGTCTGTTGATGTGGTGAAATTACGCTGATTTCCAAATGCTGTACGTCCTCAACTGGCAGGGGGAGGGAGGGAGGGAAAGAGGAAGGGAAGGAGGGAAGGAAGGAGGGTAAAAGCAGGCAAACTCTCTGGAATCTCTTCTAAGGCCACTAATCCCACCATGAGGAACCATCCTCATAACTTCATTTTTTTTTTTTTTTGCGGTGCCGGGGATTGAACGCAGGGTGTTCTACCTCCGCGCTACGCCCCCGGCCCTATTTTTTATGCTTTATTTTGAAACCGGGTCTCACGAGGTTGCGGAGGGCCTCACTGAGGAGAGAGAGACAGACAGACAGACAGGCAGACAGAGCGAGAGCTGAGGCTGACCACGAACCCGGATCCTCCGGTCTCCGCCTCCCAAAGTACTGGGATTACAAGTGTGCGCCACCACGCCCGGCTCAACTTCATCTAAACCCAATTACCTCCTGTGATATTGCAATATAAAGAAATTCATATTTGGTATTTTCCGGAAGCTCCCTGCAGACAGCATCTAAAACCCTGGGGAATTTCCTCAGTGCTAGGGGTGAGAGGAGCATCTTTTGTTATTCATAATAAGTCCTCCTTAGCCTTATCTAAATTTATGCTAATGATGTGACTGGGGAGGTGCTAGAGGGAAACATCAAGCAATTGAAGGTTGGAACTTTCAGCCCCAACCCTTAATCTCCAGGGAGGGAAGAGGAGTTGGGGATTGAGCACCATGCAATGGTTGATATAATGGAACTTCTGCAAACCCCCTAAATGATGGGGCTCGGAGCAGCACTTCTTGGCCTGGGTGTGTCAGCACACAGACAGGGCACAGAGGTTCCACACACCCCTCCCCACCCTGCCCATGCATCCCTTTCACTCCATTGTTCCTAAATTGTATTATCCTTTATAATAAATGGGCAGATGTAAGTAAAGTGTCTTTCAGATTTCTGTGAGCCATTCTAACAAGTTATCAATCCTGAGGAATAGGTCACTCCCAAGGACCCTCAAATCATAGCCAGTCAGTCAGAAGTGTAAGTGGCAAACAGGGACTTAGGATTGGCAGCTGAAGGGAGGAAGTCTTGTTGAGCGTGTGCCCTTTAATTTGTGGGATCTGATGCTAATTCCATGTGGATGGAGTTGGAATTAAACTGTAGGACCCAGTTAGTGTCCTTGGAGAATAGGAAAGCGGCTTGGGTGGGTGGGGGGACTGGTGTCCAAGTATTTCGTGAATAGAGAAATGGTTATTTACCTCATAAAGGCCCACCTCCAAACACCATCACATTAGGGATTAGGGCTTCAACATACAAATTGGGAGACAGAGCCAGGCGTGGTGGCGCACGCTTGTAATCCCAGTACTTGGGAGGCTGAGACCAGAGGATTCGTGTTCTCAGCCAGCCTCAGCTACTTAGTGAGGCCTCCGCAACTTAGTGAGACCCTGTTTCAAAAGAAAGAATAAAAAATAGGGCTGGGGGTGTAGCTCGGAGATAGAATGCCCCTGGGTCCAATCCCCAGTACTGCCAAAAAAAATAAAGTGGGAAACAGAGAAGACAATTCAGTTCATACACTATCAAAAAGAGACAAGTCCTAATTAATACTGCCCTTCCTCTTTTTTATCTTGTTGACCTTGAATGTGGGTAACAGGCACAAGGTCATCTTGAGCACAAAGAAAAGATGAAAAACCCTAAAAAGGCAGACAAGAAACACAGATAGACCACGGGTCCTACTTGTTAGATAATATAGGGATAAAGAAAAACACAGCTCTATAGACCAGAACAGACTCTTTAATTGGAGTGAAACCTGGTAGGGGGAACTGACCATGGAGAGTCCATGAGAGTCAAGAGCCCCCTTCCTTACAGTCTAGGGGCTTCTTATGGGGCATTAGGAGGGAGGGAGAGCAAGGCAGTCATGTATTTCTCTGATTGGTGGGCTTGACAGGGGGCCAGGTAAATTTATGGGGCTGGGGCAGGGGGGTGGTTAGGCATTTTCCCACCTTTCCCGAAGTCCTTTTGTTCTCAGCCTCCTCCGGCCAGGCCTCACAGTCAGACCTCACAGTGCCCACACTACTTAACAGTTTGGAACAGTAGGAGCAATATCAACAACTGCCTTCCTCCAGCTTCTTGTGATAGAGGAACCCCTGTCTGTTGAAAAGGCCATTCTTTTTTGGGTTTTCTCAAACTTCAAAACTTCAGGCTAATTCCATTGGCGGGGCTGCACTCTGTTCATCTGAACACTGAGGACAACATAGTCTAGTAATAATGGTCAAATGCACTGAGAATGGGACAAGCACAGTGGTCACTGCCCACGACCCATTCCAGATGACTGTCATTTTT
Organism: Glis glis; assembly: GCA_004027185.1. Taxonomy (NCBI): domain Eukaryota; kingdom Metazoa; phylum Chordata; class Mammalia; order Rodentia; family Gliridae; genus Glis; species Glis glis. The sequence goes on along the minus strand of PVJS01012669.1, from coordinate 30,477 downwards.
TTGTACCTAGGGGAGAGTTTTGGGTTTTTTTATTTTGTTGGTTTGTGTGTGTGTGTGTGTGTGTGTGTGTGTGTGTGTGGTACTGGGAATGAACCCAGAAGTGCTCTGCCAGTGAGATATACCGGTGAGATAGGTAAGTAGGATGAAAAAAGAGTTATGGCTAAGCAAGGATTCAGAAATTATATTACCCCAATCTAAGGAAAATACTAAGAACCAAACCAGAAGATAAAGCAGAGGAAAAGTAGGAGTGAGCAATAAGCCCTGACCACAAGCATGCACGCATGCTCACTCCCAAGAGACACAGAGACAAACCAAGATGCACAAGTCAGTCCCACACCACAAAGAACTGACCCACCTAACAAGCCACAGTGCCTGCTCAGAAAATACGGAGACAAGTGCTTCTGTATCAAAATGATAGCCTATCTGGAAATACGAAAGGTAAGTGACAGGGAAGAATTACTGATCTAGAAGACACTAAAATGGAAATGAATAGTCTAGAACTACAGAAATTTTTATTAGCAAAACCTAAGAAGTGGACAGAAGACAGGAAAGTAAAAACATTTTAAACATTTACTTTGTGGAGGAAAAGGAAGTGAAAGTATTCTAAAATACATTTTTAAATGCATCTAAAATGCATTTGGGGGGTTGACAGCAGGGGAGGGGCAGTTAGTGAAGGATTAGAATGATTCTTTTTCTTATTACAGCAGATAAGTATCTGTTTGATTATTAAGTCTAGGTAGCTGGGTGCAGTGGTGCACACCTGTAATTCCAGTACTTGGGAGACAGAGACAGGAGGATAGCAGGTTCTAGGCCAGCTCACAGTAACTTAGTGAGACCTTCACTGGAAGTATAGCTCAGTGGTAGAACCCCCCGTGGGTTCAATTTCAGTTCCAATTACACACACAATTACACACACACACACACACACACACACACACACACACACGCCTGATTATTAAGGCTAGGAAAGGGAGATAATTATTGGAAGAGAAAGCTATGGCAGAACACTGACCCTGGGTACATTTCTGTGCTGCCTTGTTTCTGCTGAACATAGGTTCAGGGTCGGCTGAACAAACTGCTTCCTACTCTTCCCAGCCTGCTGGTTAGGCCCAGGCAGCATCTTATTATACTGTCTACCCATGCCCTGCAAGCAGGCTGTCACCATAGCAACGAAGGTAAGCTGAGTCAGGCAGAGAGCTGCTGGGTCGGCATGGCAACGAGATAAGATAAATGGACACTGAGACCTAGAAAGTTACAAACCCCGGGACTTAAAGGGGGGCTGAAGGATACCATGTATCCCCTCACATAGTCACTGATTTAGCTCAGTGATGTCAGACCAGACCGGCCATCCTTGAAAAGGAAGCATGAACTAAATATAAGACCTGGAGTCTACGGGGGCGGCAGTGTCTTGTTTCTGGGCGCCCATCACCTCAGTGTGATGGTCTCTCTTTTGCTTGGCAATAAACTTCTTAGCTTTGCAATGGAGTCCCAACTCTTTATTTCTATACTGAGTTAGGAAAGGAACCCACAGGGTGGTGACACCTAAACCATAACAGTTTGGCACCCAGTGTAGGGCTCAACTCTTCTCCACAGTGGTCTGAAACCTGACACCACTGCAACCTGCAAGATCAATGCCCCTCCCCAAGCAGGATCATACCCTGGCGGATGACCATGAGTTCCGGCACTGCGCGAATGTGGAGCCCCTGGCCATGGAATTAGTCTACGGTCAAACTCCAGGGGAGGAGAAACATCCCTATAAATAGTGTAGGGCTGGCAGGAAGGGACCCTGGACCTTTCCCGAGCTTGCTATGGCTCAGTGGCGGCCAGTACATGACCTGGAACCCATACCCTTCGGGGGTAAGGTTCTTACAGCCTATAGCCACACAAGCGGGACTAAATCCGTGTCACAGTTTCAATGAGGCTCCAGGGAAACCCATCCTTGTCTTGTGAGGCCCCCAATGACTGCCCATCCATTCTGCCTGGTTAGGAACCCTGGGTCTTTGGCCCTGCCAACAAAAATGGGAGTAATCCTGAGAAAGAAAATGACAGGCAATTATAAGAGAGGCCCTAGTGCCCACCATCCATCTGTGGTTATCACGAGTATTTTGGGAATTGTAGTGTTTTAACAACTGGAGACATCAACAATACCAGACCCATCCAAAGAAAGGGGGACAACAGGCACAGGTACCCCCTCTCTTAGGGGGGGCAAAAGGCACCGGTAAGGCACAAGTACAACCTCTGAGGGGGGCAGCAGGCAGGGGAGGATGAATCCAGGCAGTAGAGGCCATCCCTGGTGGACTGGGAGGCCACTCTCATGAAGTCCACAGATGATGCCTAGCCGGACTCACCCCGGCTGGGCTTCTAGCTTCACAAGTACACCGTCTCTTTCATAGATGGGATCCCAGCTATTGATGCCAGCAAAACAGGATGATAGCACTGTAACAGTCACGGCATCTAAGGAGCCTCTCCTGACACTCATGGGAATGCTACCTCTTGATGCAGTAGGAGGAGACTGTGGTCCCCAGATTACCCAAAAATCATTCCCACGGGCTAAGCTTAAGAAGATCAGAAAAGACCTAGGTAGTTACATGACCAACCCTGACCAATATATACAGGCCTTTGAATCACTGACCTCCTTATATGACCTCACTTGGAGGAACATAGAGCTGCTCATAGAGCAAGCCCTAACATCCTTGGAAAGGGAGCAAGTTTATCAGGGAGCCCAGAAGGCAGGCAACAATTATTTATATTGTATACTGAAAGGACTGAGAAAGGCTAAAGTTAAACCCCTCAATTATGGACAGTTGGCAGCCATACACTAAGGCCCAAATGAATCCCCATGACCTTCCTGGAAAGACTTAAGGCAACCATGGTTACATTCGCTAATCTGACTCTGCAATTTACAGAAGGGGAGGCCATCCTTAAAGATAAATTTCTGACTCAATCTGCACCTGATGTAAGAAAGAAACTCCAAAGCTGGTGTCGGATCCCAATAAATCCACTTTGGATCAACTAATGCAGGCTGCCAACTCAGTGTATTATAACAGAGACTTGGAAAAGGAAAAACAAAAGGAGAGACAGAAAAATTCTGGCTGCTATGCATATGAGCACCACTCCCATGGGAGCCCAGGCTCAGGTCTGCTTCAGGTGTGGGAAGCTGAGGCATTTCAAGCACGAATGTCCTCAGCAAGGAGACCACAAACACCACTCAAAACCCTACCCACCATGTAAGGGGGACCACTGGAAGTCTGAGTGCCCCCAGATTCAGGGGGATCTTGTGTCCTCGGATCCAAGTCCCCAATGATGGGTCCCAGGGCCATCTCTCCAGGCTCCCACCACCTGGGTCAAAACTAAAGAGCTTTGGGTAACCCTAAAGGTTGTATCAGTCTGCCTGGTCCATCAAGGATGGGAGTGCCAGATTCTCCATGCTGCCTTTCTCCCATGGTCCAAGATCCTCTTGTAACGAGACTATTCAGGGCATACTGGGCCAGCCCCTTCAGCACTTCTTTACACAAGACAGCCTGCTTCTGGGGTGACCTGCATTTCTCTCATTCCTTTTTAGTCATCAGGAAACCTAGCTAACGGGTACAATCCTTACCCATAGTCCTTTTTAAAATTACACCCCTTTTCGTCGCATCCCTCCAGAAAAGCCCCAGAGAGAGGAAAAAAAAAAACCCTAAGCTGCTCTTTCTCTTTTTTGCTGTCTGTACTAAGGTGCTGTTCAATGTTACTTAGAGGTTTGTTATTTCAGTCAGTCCTAGCTAAAATGTAAACATCTGAAAAGAAAAGCTGTAACTCTTTAAAGTCCAGGCTACTATAAACTTGGGTAGATGATTATTTCTTATTTTGTTAAAAAGTTTATAAAATTGTCTCAAAATAGAAAGTCAAGAAATGAATTAAGGCAAAAAGGAACCAATATGTAGAAATGAGAGAGTGATATAAAGAAGGTACACAAGTATGAGAAGTTTTGATAAGGAAGGATAAAAAGAAAAAAATATTTCAGAGATAAAACAAGTAAAGTTTATCCTAAGATTGTCCCAAATGGAAAAGGAAAGACTAGGGTAAAAATCAGAAGGTTAAAAGCAAGTCGCAGAAGGTTTGAGTACATCACAGAATGTTTATAAAAGATAAAGCTTATACAAGGCATATTGCATATGTGATAAAGATGGTTATATTTAAAAATTATTTTAAAAGGCTACATATTTGCCCCATGTTTACTAAATCACATGGTCAAGATTGTCTCCAACAGGATTAAAGCCATCAAGCTCCAGATGGTGCTCACAAATGAACATCTACTGGAGTCCCTTGGATGATCACGGGGACCTGGGACATTCCTCGATATGACAAGTTGCTTGCATGCACCTCAAGGCTGGGGCCCTTTGTTGTCCCCTTTCAGCACAGAAGTAGTCAGAGATGATTTCAATGCCCCCACTCCCTTGCCTACAGGTGTAAGCAAGTTAATAAGAGAGGGGGTAATGACCCCAGGTAGATTTCTGTGCTGCCTTATGTTTCTCCTGCAGGCAAGCTATGCTGAACAAGACACTTCCTACTCTTCCCAGCCGGCTGTTTAAGCCCAGGCAGCTTCTTACTATACCCAGACTGTCCATGCCCTGCAAGTAGGCTGTCACCATAGCAACGAAGATAAGCTGAGTCAGGTAGAGAACTGCTGGGTCGGCATGGCAACGAGATAAGATAAATGGACACTAGACCTAGAAAGTTACAGTCTTGTTTCTGGGCACCCCATTACCTCAGTGTGATGCTCTCTCTCTTGCTTTGCAATAAACTTCTTAGCTCTGCAATGGAGTTCCAAGTCTTCATACTGAGTTAGGAAAACTCACACCACAGGGTGGCGACACTCAAACCATAACAAACCCACATTAACACAAGAAAGGGAATGAAGAATAAAGTAAATGAGGAAACAATGAAAACAAATAATAAACATTGTAAGAAAACAAAATTAGTGTGCATGCTAAATACACCTAGCAGTTAAAAAATAAAACCTAGAAATGATCAGCTTATAGGAAACACCCTTAAAACAAAGGGATAAAGAATGGCTGAAAACAGAGTGGACTAGAAGTTATATATTGGACATAGAAGAATATAAATTTAAAAGAAGATACAGATGAAAGTAAAGATACAAGGCACAATTAATGAAGTTATAAGACTCATAAACTTGCATGTGTCCAACAACATAATTCAATGTATAAAGCAAGAGCTATTAGCAATGTAAGGAAAATTTGATAAAAATATTGTGGAATATTTTAATATGTTTTTCATAACTGAACAGCTCTCAGAAAAAAAATGACTAAGTAAGGCAGCTTATAGTAAGCTTATAGTAAGAACTGAAAAACAAAATCAGTAACTATTTCACTAGTATTTATAGAAACTTAAATCCCTCAAAGAGAAAATACACATGTAGTATGTTCATAAAATCTTTTAAAAAAGCAACTATATACTTGGTCTCAAATAAAACTTTTAAAAAGTAAGATTTTACAGGACACATTCTCTCGTCATGGAAAATTAAAATGAGACACAGCAGCAAAATTTTCTGAAAATTTCTTAGCTCCTTGAAGATTAAGAAACACACATATAGGTAATTCTTGGGTAAAAGAATAAAAATTATATCACATGGAGAAAAAGTTACAAGAAGTATAAACATACCATTCTATAGAAAAAAAAGAAAAATCTAGAAGACAAATTATCCAAGTTAATCCAAGAAGTAGGTATTCTGAACCAAACATATTGGAAAGGTGATTAAAAGACTTCAGAACCAAAAGGCTTCTCAGCCAAGTTCCATCTAATCTTTAGCAGATAATTTACCTGTATTTTTAAATTTTTTGGTGCTGGGGAGTGAACCCAGGGGCATTCTACCTCTGAGCTATATCCCCAGTTCTATTTTATTTTTTATTTTGAAACAGGGTCTCGTTAAGTTGCTGAGGCTGTCCTCGAACCTGCAATCCTCCTTTTTTTTTTTTTTCTATTTGTGGTACTGGGGATTGAACCCAGGGGCATTCTACCTCCAAACTACAACCCCAGCCCTATTTTGTTTAATTAAAATTAAAATTAAAATTTAAAAATTTAATTTATCTATTATGTATGTATGTATGTATATATGTATGTATGTATTTATTATTTTTGTGGCACTGGGGATGGAGTCCAGGAGCATTCTACCTCCAAGCTATACCTCCAGCCCAATGTTTATTATTTTATTCATTCATTTATTTATTTATATTATTTATTTATTTATTTAATTTTGCGGTACTGGGGATTAAACCCAGGGGTATTTTACCTCTGAGCTACACCCCCAGCCCTATTTTTTATTCTTTATTTTTTGAAACAGGGTCTCACTAAGTTGCAGGACCTCACTAAGTAGCTGAGGCTGGCCACCAACCCGGATCCTCTGGTCTCAGCCTCCCAAGTACTGGGATTACAAGCGTGCGCCACCACGCCCTGCCTTGAACTACACAATTTGATGTAAACACAGAAACACAACCAGCCCTCCATGAGTCCCTCACACATCCTTTTTCAGAATACCGTCCTCCCCTTACCTGCCAAGGAATCCACTTTTCTGATCTGTAACAGCAGAGATTACTTTCGTCCACTTTTGTATTTTATATAAATGAAAAGCATACAATGCTCTTTTATACTTGTCTTTTTAGCTTGATAAAACATTTGTGAGATTTATCCATATGTTGCATGTAGTTGAAATTGTTCATTTATATATTTATGTTCACTTTAATATTTCATGTTGAATATACAAAAATGTATTTATCATTCATCATAGTTGATGAATTTGGGGGTAGTTTGGGGTTTGAGGCTATTACAAATAGTGTTTCTACAAACATTTTAGAAGCTATTTTTAGTGAACTATGTATGCATTTTATTGAGTGTATACCTAGGGGCAGAATTACTAGATCCAATGGTATGTATGTATTCAGCTTTAGTAGATTTTGCCACAGGGTTTTTCCAAAGTGTTTTAATCAATTTTACATTCCTACCAGTAGTGGACAAGCTGAGCCCTCTGATTACTCCGATATCATCACCAAACTGTAATTCTTATACCTAATTAAATAATCCATTACAGAAAACTATAGATTAATGCTGCTTATGAATATGCACACTGAAGTTCTAAATGAAAGATTGGCAACCAAAACAAAGATTTTGAAGAAAAGTATGTCCCATTATGACCACATAGACTTGATTCCAAGGAGGCAAGGTGTTACAACGTCAGACTCTATCCATATAATTCAGCTGGTTAGCAGTTTAAAGGAGCAAAACACAGGATCATCTCAAAAGCCACTAATCAAAATGTATAACTACAATGCACCAATAAATGTAATAAATAAAATTTTAAAAGAAAAATAAAATATAAACTGAAAGATAAAAAAAAAAGCCACTGAGAGGCATCTGATGAAATTCAGCAACTATTCCTAATAAATTCTCTTAGCAAAATGGGAAAGAACCGATTCCTTTACCAAACAGCCACACAAATATTCTAAATAAATAAATACCAAAACCACTTCAGCTAAAGTCAGTAACAGACAGGCATGCCTGCCATCACTATTATTACTTAACATTAGATTGAAGTTTTTAGACAAGTAAGATTTCAGAGCTGGGCTTAGTGCTGCACGCCTGAAATCCCAGTACTTGGGAGGCTGAGATAGTAGGATTGCAGGTTCAAGGCCAGTCTCAGCAACATAGCAAAACTCTCAGCAACTTAGTAAGACTCTGTTCCGTAATAAAAAATAAAATAGGACTGGGCATGTACCTGAAAGATAGAATACCCCTGGGTTCAATCTCTGGCACAACACACACACACACACACACACACACACACACACACACACGAAAAGAAAAACATTTGCCAAACATTGGAAAAGGCAAAATTATTTTTGTCAATGTCAAAATTATATTTCTAAAAATCCCAAGAGATTCTAGTAAAGCAACTGCTAGAATTAATAAAGTTTAGTAAACATACACAATAAATTTGTCAAGTACAAAATAAGTACACAGGAACAATGGACATTCTTTGCTATAAGCCCTTAGAAATGGGAATGGGAAAATACTCATTCATAATAATGACCAAAAGGTGAATATCTAATAAAAAAGACACAAGGCTTAAACAAAGAAAATTCAAATCTCAATAAAGATATTACTAAGATCCAAACAAACTATGGTGTTATTAAATGGGGTGACAATATCATATGTCACTCCATTGACAATTCCCAAAATTAGTATGTATATCTAAGGCAATTTCAACCCCTAATTGGTTAAACTGGATTAAAGGATCACAAATTTCAAATGTATGAGAATAGACAAGTAATACAGGAAAAAGAACAGCTGGGAGCCAGGCTTGGTGGTGTAAAATTGTAATCTCAGTACTTGGGAGGCTGAGACAGGAGGATTGTACATTTGAGGCCTGCCTCAGCAATTTAGCAAGGCCCTGATTCAAAAAATAATAAGGGTTAGAGGTATAGTTCAGAGGTAGAATGCCCCCAGGTTCAATCCCCAGTACCAACAAAACAAACAAAAAACCCACTAGAGGAGTGAGATGGAAAAAGCTCTGACTTACCATATTATAAAGAGATGATATATAAATATATTATAGACCCACTGTAATTGAATCCATATGATATGGCCATATGAAAAGGACAACTTAAGTGAAGAGCAATAGCACACCGAGAAATAAATCTCATATTAAAATTTTACACATGACAACATTGGTATTTCATTGTAAAAAGAGAGTTTAATATTGCTTGCATTCTCTTTAGAACAATCAAAATGGCTGGGCATGGTGGCATACACCTGTAATCCTAAAACTCGGGAGGCTGAGACATTAAATCACAGGTTCAAGACCACCTCACCAACCTTTCAAGATATTGTTTCATGGTGGCACAAGCTTGTAATCCTAGTACTTGGGAGACTAAGACAGAGGAGGATCACAGTTTCACAGCCAGTCTCAGCAACTTAGTGAGGCCCTCCTTAACTTAGTGAGACCTTGTTTCCAAATAAAATATAAAATCAGGCTGGGGGTATAGCTCAGAATAGAATGTCCCTGGGTTCAATTCTCAGTACAAAAAAAAAAAAGTAAAATCCAAATGGTTAGGTTTTATATGGAAAAGGTACTTATTAATAAGGTGGAGAAAAATATTTGTAACCAAGAGAAGAGAGGCTTAATATATTTTTAATAATTTTAAAAAGCTCTTACAAACCAGTCAAATAAAAAGACAAACACAATGGGAACAAAGAGAAAAGTAAGAATAAATGTAAAGGTATAACTATGAATATTGTATTAGGCTAAAGTCTAAAATGGCCCCCATGAACATTGCCCTGGGGTTACTCCCATAATGATGCTACATTACAGGGTAAAGGGACTTTACAGATGTAATTAAGGTTACTAGTCAGTCTACCTGAACCTACAGAGAACATCTGGGTGTGCCTAACCACGTCACAAGAGCCCTTTCAAGTGTGTGGATTTGTTTCTACATCTTCTGTTCCATTGGTCTATGTGTCTGTTTTTGTGCCAATACCATGCTGTTTTTATTACTATACCTCTGTAGTATAATTTGAAGTGAGGAATTGATGCCTCCTGCATGGTTCTTATTGCTGAGAATTGCTTTGGCTATCCTCTGTCTTTTGTTTCTCCATATGAAATTTAGGACTGATTTTTCTAGATCTGTGAAGAATGACATTGGTATTTTGAAAGGGATTGCATTGACTCTGTAGTCACTTTTGGTAGAACGGCCATTTTGATATTTATTCTGCCTATCCAAGAGCATGGGAGATCTTTCCATCTTCTAAGATCTTCAATTTTGTTGTTTAGTGTTTTCATTGTAGAGTTCTTTTACCTCCTTGGTTAAAATGGAACAGAACAGTATAGAAACAAATCCAGACACTTATAGCCAACTGACATTTGACAAAGGTGCCAAACACATGTGTTGGAGAAAAGACAGCCTTTTCAACAAATGGTGTTGGGAAAACTGGTTATCCATTTGTAGAAAAATGAAATTAAATTCCTACCTCTAACCCTGCACAAGAGTCAACTCCATATGGATCAAAGACCTGGAAATTAGACCAGAGACTTTGAAATTACTAGAGGAGGGCATAGGTCCAACACTCCAACATATAAGCACAGGTAGAAAATTCTACAATAAGACCCCCAAAGCTCAGGAAATTAAAACAAGGTGTCCATCAACAGATGAATGGATTACAAAATTATGGGATATACACACAATGAAATTCTACTCAGCAATAAAGAACAAAATGATGTCATTTGCAGGAAAATGGATGGACCTGGAGAATATTGTGTTAATTGAGATTAGCCAGCCACAGAAAGTGAAGGGTCATATGTTTTCTCTCATATGCGGAAGCTAGGGAGTAATCGGGATACCCAAAGGGACTTCAGATAATGAAGGAGAAACTCCAGTGGAGCCAGAGAGGTGGTCTAAGGAGAGAGGGGGAGGGGGGAGAATACATGAAGGAATCACTTCCACTGACATTACATATATATGTGAGAATACCAATGTCCATCTCAATATCCTGTATGGGGAGTGGGGAGGGAGGGGGGAAAGCCCGCCAAGCGCTGTGTGCATGTATGTCACTATCACTATGAACTACATTATGATGTGAGACTATAATGCACCAATAAAAGTATATAAAAAAGGAACCTTTTTAAAAGCAGTGTTTTCTCTAGCTGCAAGTAGAAGAGAAAGCAGAGTCAAATACAAAAAGCATCTAATTTCCCTTGGTAGCTATGAAAATGGAGGGGACCATGTGCAAATACCAGAGAGCAACCCCAGGAGCTGACTGACAGCAAGGAAACAAGGGCCTCCATCCTACAACTTCAATGAGCTTGGAAGTGAATCTAGCCCCAATGCTGTCAAGTAAGAGCCCACCCCGAACCTTCACTTCAGCCCTGTTGGGCCCTGAACAGAGAGCCCAATGGGGTCTGCTTGGAGTTCTAACCTATAGAACTATGGTATAATAAACGGGTGTTGCTTAAAGGTGCCATATTTGTGGTAACGTGCTATACAGCAACAGAAAATTAATTATTCACTTATGAGGCAATCCACATGATCAACAAACATATGAAAAGACACCCAGATTTACAGTAGACAGAAAACTGGAAATTAAAATAACACTGAGAAATCACTACACCCAACAGGCTTTTCTTATTTTTTTCTATATTTTAATATTATATCTTCTATTGCCAGTGGGTATAAAGGGAAAAGTGTTTTTATACATTTACTGATAGAAATATAAATTGCTTTAGCCTTTTTTTGGGAAACAATCTCTCAACATGTATTAAAAATTTAAATATACATATTCTTCAATCCAGCAATCTACTCTATATTCCACAGAAGTAAAACCATCATAATAACAAATATATATACAGGAATGCTTATTACAATAGCAAAAATCTAGTAACAAAGCAAATACCAATAAATATGGAAGAGGTTTAATAAATCAAAGTATGTCATCACCGCAGAGTACTACACAGCCGTTAAAAAGAACGAAATAAGAGAAGACTTAAAAGGAATTCCATCATAGATTATTGAAGGAGAAAAGTTAGACACAGTGAAGATATATGATTCCATGTAGTTAAAACAGCCCACCAAAAAATCTCACTTTACATATATAAAAGTGTGTGTACTAAGAAATTTAAAAGTGATCTATGTATGCATAGGCTTGTAAAGTGCTCATGACACACATTAAATTAGAAAAAACAAGTTGCAAAGTAATATAAAACCCCTAGGTAATAATTATGTATACATAGTCATATGAACAATTAGAAAGGTACATATCAGGGAGGTATGAGTGAAGGAGTATAGTGGGAGATAATTTATTTTGATATTATACGTATTTATTATTTCATTTATTGCTCCTTTGTGTTGTTCTTTTAATTATATCAATTTAAATTTGTAGTTCCTTTTCATTTTTATCACTCTTATCAGCAAAGCACCAAATTTATTTTTTTCTTCAGCACTTATTACTAATATGCCATACATTTTACTTATTGTTTCCCCCAACTGCAGGTAAACTACATCAGGTAAAGGCTTTTGTCATTCACTTAACTGCTAGCACCTACAATTGTCCAGTGCATGCACAGCAGGGACTCAAATTCAGGGAGAGCAGGAAGGAAGGGATGCCATTAACAGGTTGAGAGACATCTCCTTCTCTATCACGTCCTTTGTTCAGTTCCAAGATGGGCAGGACTGGAGGTGCATGGCACAACAAGGGCGTTGCCTTGGGCATTCTGTGCACCTTCGAGATGAGGTCCAAATTCCTTCCCAATCAGGGCACCGCCTCAATCCTAGGATCATCTACGGATCTAAATGCATTTGAGCGTTACCTAGGGACTATCAGGGATTCTTTTTCTGTTTTTGATGATTAGATTTAGAGCTTTAAAATGGGCTCTCTGGACGGGCGTGGTGGCGCACGCTTGTAATCCCAGTACTTTGGGAGGCTGAGACCGGAGGATCTGGGTTTGCGGCCAGCCTCAGCTGGCTCTCTCTCTCTCTCTCCTTAGTGAGGCCCTCCGCAACTTCGTGAGACCTGGTTTCAAAATAAAGTATAAAAAATAGGGCCGGGGGTGTAGTGCGGAGGTAGAACACCCCTGGGTTCAATCCCCGGTACCGCAAAAAAAAAAAAAAAAAAACCTGGGCTCTCTGATTACTCAAGATTATTCAATCAATAAAAATATTTGAGTCCTTTTCTACATGGTAAGGTAACAGGTGAAGTACTAAGGGAGAATATAAGAAAAGCAAACACAGTGCCTGCTGAAAGGAGCTTATAAAGACAGAAGCAAATAATCATTAGCAGTTCTATTTTGTTAGGTGACAAATGAGCAATATTGAATACACAAATATGGGATGAGGATGGAGGAGAATCAAGACATTTAGCAAAATACTCATCACTACCTGTCCCTCATGTCTCAAAAAAATCCGAAAGATAATATATGAAGCATCATAGACTCCTTGTAAATCTTTGTTCTCCCGAAATAATTGCTAAAAATCACATGAAACGAAGTTTTTGTGTATTTTATCAGCAGAGGCAAGCTGTTTATCAATTGCAAAACTGCCTGGATCTACAATCCAAGTTCAAAAGTAAAACCATCTCCCCCTTCAGAAAGCAATGATGTTTCTAAAGAGAAAGAAGTCTGTTTGCAAGCTGTTTTAAGGAAGAAAAAAAAAAACCCTGTAATCAGTAGGCATGTATTACTAAGAATCTACAGTAATAAAGGAGCTCATTGTCTTGCTTGTTTAAAAGTCTGATCATGGGAGTGCAGGTGTCTCTTCAACTGTTGATTTAATTTCCTTTGGGTACATATCCAGTAGTGGGATGACTGGATCATATGGTAATTCTATTTTTAGTTTTCTGAGGAACCTCCATAATGTTTTCCAAAATGCCTCCACTAATTTACAATCCCACCAAAACCGTGTAAGAGTTCCTCTTTCTCCACATTCTTGCCAGCAGTGGGATACTATTCAACCACAAAAAAGCATGAAATCCTGTCATTTATAACAGCAACAGCATGGGTGGACCTGGAGAACATTATGTTAAGTGCCATAAGGCAGGCACAGAAAGACAAACGCCACATATCTTACTCATGTGGTGACCTTATAGAAGTTGAGAGTAGAATAGTAGCTACTAGACCCTGGGGAGAGTAGTGTGGAGAGGAGGCAGGGAGAGGCTGGGCAACAAGTCAATGTTACATTTACATAGGAGGATAAGTTCTGGTGTTCTATGGCAGAGGAGGGTGAACATAATTAATAATAATGCATTATATATCTCAAAATAGTTAAAGAGAGGACATTGAAAATATTCATCATAAGGAAATATAAATTTAAAGTGATGGATATGCTAATTACCCTGAGTTGATCATTACCCAATATATATATGAATCAAAACATCATACTGCACCTCATAAATACGTACAAATACTGTGTTAATTTTTTAAAAGGCATGAAAGAAACAATGTTTTAGATTTGAAAGAAAGCCTGTTTCCTTCTGATCTGAGACAAACAAGGAAACTCAAGTATTATTTCATTGAAAAGCAAAATTTCCACTGAAATGAATTCAGATTAAATGCTATTTTAAGCTGGGCATGGTGGCGCACACTTGTAATCCCAGTACTTGGGTGACTGAGATAGGAGGATCGTAGTTCGCAGTCAGCCTCAGCTACTTAGCGAGGCCCTCCGCAACTTAGTGAGACCCTGTTTCAAAATAACGAATAAAAAATAGGTAGGGCTCGGGATGTAGCTCAGAGGTAGAAAACAGCTGGGTTCAATCCCTGGTACCACACACACACAAAAAAAATAAATAAAAATTTTAAAAAACACTATTTTAGCTGAATATATGTACTTTCAAAATCTGTGCAAACAGTAACTGGTAGAACCTAAACTTAATGTCAGCTGTGAGGACACTGCTATTAAATTGTTCATATGGTATACATACTATAAGCTTAATGTTTCATTTACTTTAACATGTATCAAATGAAAAAGGCTCTACTTTACCTGCAAGCTATGTACAAAGATACTAGTTTTCCATGGAGCAAAATTCTAAAACATTTATCACATAAACATTCATATAGCATGGGAGTACAGGACCGCGGGGGGGGGGATTCATAAACAACTGTCGAAAGATATGAGACCACTGAGCTTTCTTTTTCTAAAAATATGCATGGCCAGGCGTGGTGATGCACGCTTGTAATCCCAGTACTTGGGAGGCGGAGACCGGAGGATCCGGGTTCGCAGCCAGCCTCAGCTACTTAGTGAGCCCCTCCGCAACTTCGTGAGACCTGGTTTCAAAATAAGGTATAAAAAATAGGGCCAGGGGTGTAGCTCGGAGGTAGAACGCCCCTGGGTTCAATCCCCGGTACCACCAAAAAAATAAATAAATAAAAAATAAAAATAAAAATATGCATAGAGTAAAATTATTCTATCAATAGGATACTCTGAAATACGTGGGGAAAGATGTAAGTACATTTAAAAATGCTTTTAAAAGCATAGTTAAAACCCACTCAAAACAGAATTTCTATAAAAATGATTCTTTATATGTAGAATCATATGTACATATATATCAGGGATTAAACCCAGGGCTTCACACATATAAGGAAAGTGTTCTACCACTGAGCTACATCCCCAGTCCTTTTAAAATTTTATTTTGAGACAGGGTCTCACTAAATTGTCCAGGCTGGCCTCAAACTTGTGACCCTCCTGCCCCAGCCTCCCAAGCAGCTGGGATAATAGGTGTGTGCCACCACACCCAGCAATTCTCTTATTTCTTAATGAGATTATCATTTGGCTGCATTTCTTACATGTCTGGTCTTCATTCTAACATATGCAGATAAAATGACATACCTGGGCTTATGTTAAGATTGCTCCCAGAAATATAATAAAAACTATGCTACCTGATACCTTACCAGGGGGCTCTAAGGTATTTTTACATCTGTCCTAAAAATCTTTAATTTAAGCCGGGCATGGTGGCACATGCTTGTAATCCCAGTACTTGGGAGGCAGAGACCGGAGGATCCAGGTTCACAGCCAGCCTCAGCTACTTAGTGAGGCCCTCCGCAACTTCATGAGACCTGGTTTCAAAATAAAGGATAAAAAATAGGGCCGGGGGTGTAGCTCGGAGGTAGAATGCCCCTGGGTTCAATCCCCTGTACTGCAAAAAAAAAAAAAAAAAAAATCTTTAATTTAGATAACTGGGACCAATGATAGGCCAAAATTGGAACCGTGCACTTTTTGAGGTCAAAAGTGATCATCTTTCCAGGCTGCTTAAGGAGAAATGGAAGATAACATGGCCCCTTTCACCGGGCTAGCTTTTCTTCCTTGAGATGGTGCTTATTTCTCCACACCCTTACCCAAGTTATCCAGCACCCAAAGTAATCTGTTTCTGATGAAATTACTTTTGCTCTGAAATAGGCTAACCTTGTTTATGCATGAAAAATGACTGCCTTGGACCTACTTCCATTGGAAGGAATAGCTGGAAGCCAGTATAAATTAACACTTCAGCATATTATATATAAATCACAAGTTGCTTATTCCAACAAGTCATGATTAACCTAAAATTTTGCATTACATGCACTTTTTTTTGCTTAGAGAAAGTTTTCAGTTTGGGAACTCTTATTTGTGGATGATAGATTTCCCTTCTCTTAATTTGATGAATGAATCAATCAATCTACCCATCTAATCTTTTATTTTTTTGCAGTACCGGGGATTGAACGCAGGGGCGTTCTACCTCCGCGCTACCCCCCGGCCCTATTTTTTTTATACTTTATTTTGAAACCGGGTCTCACGAAGTTGCGGAGGGCCTCACTAAAGAGAGAGCGAGAGTGAGAGCGAGAGCGAGACAGAGAGAGAGAGAGAGAGAGAGAGAGAGAGAGAGAGAGCTGAGGCTGGCCGCGATCCCAGATCCTCCGGTCTCCGCCTCCCAAAGTACTGGGATTACAAGCGTGAGCCACCATGCCCGGCCCTATCTAATCTTTAGTTTGAGGTTACAGACTGGGAACCTGGTACATATACTGGATTTTATGAGGGTAAGAAATAATGGCACATAGCCGGGCGTGGTGGCGCACCCTTGTAATCCCAGTACTTGGGAGGCTGAGACAGGAGGATCCGGGTTCGCGGCCAGCCTCAGCTACTCAGTGAGGCCCTCCGCAACTTAGTGAGACCCTGTTTCAAAAGAAAGAATAAAAAATAGGGCTGGGTGTGTAGTTCAGAGGTGGAATGCCCTGGGTTCAATCCCCAGTACCGGAAAAAAAAAAGAGAGAGAGCAATAATGACACATGAGTTAACGATACTAACTCTAGTACTCCAAGTGCTGTTTAACAGATGTCTTGCTCTGGATTCATCAGCTCTAAAGAAGTGCACAGGAAAAGTCAATGTGGAGTTAGCATCTGGACCAGGCTCTATGTAAGGCTCAATTACCAAGGGCAAGAGAATTTTCTACGAAATTTTATATGAAATAGTACACTGCAGATTCTGCACACTCAAATAATTAGATCCTTCTTCAATTTTTAAGCCACTATTATCATTTAATCTAACACCAATTAGGAATAAGGAAGAGCTGAGGCTTTTGTTGTATCTAAGTGATACTTGAGTCATTTTCTGTTTGACAGATTTTGGTTTTACAAGTATACAAAATGTACAAAATGTAAATTTCTGTCCCAGAGGGCTAGAGAGTGTAGCTCAGTGGTAGAGCACTTGCCTAGTATGTACCAGGCCCTGGGCTCAAGCACCAACACTACCCCCTCCACCCCCCAAAAAAGTTCATGAAAATATGGATTCCAATTTTCAGAGTTGCAGAGCTGTATGTCGGTGCTTCTTTATTTATTCAGAGTGTCCCGGTCATTGTAACTGAGAAGTTAACAAGATGAGAGAAGCTGTGTGATAATGGTATTTGCATTAAAGGGGATGCCAGTCTCAGATGTTTCTGGTAATACATTAACTGCCAGAACAATGCTGGAAGGAACTGTTCAAAACCTCAGTGGTCTTGGGAAACCCAAGATAAGTCAGACTACCAGCACTATGACCTAGGCTGACCCCAGAGGGTTCATCCAGTCATGAATATCATTTAGAGTCCTCTTGACCTTCTGAGCTAAATTATTCTAAAATTACTCCACAAATCACATCTCAGTTCTTATTAAAAAGGACAAAAGAGACATTTCCAACACAACTGAAAAACATGCTTATAAACCAAAAAATGCTCATACTTGTTACTGCAACAGCATATAGGACATAAAAAAAAAAGAGTGCATAATCAAGGACGCCAGAAGAGGTGCCTTTTAGAATTCTATATTGTAAGCCAGGCATGGTGACATGCTTGTAATCCCAGTACTTGTGAGGCTGAGACAGGGGGATCTGGGTTCGCGGCCAGCCTCAGCTACTTAGTGAGGCCCTCCACAACTTAGTGAGACCCTGTTTCAAAATAAAGAATAAAAAATAGGGCTGGGGGTGTAGCTCGGAGGTAGAATGCCCCTGGGTTCAATCCCCAGTACCACCAAAAAAAAAAAAAAAAAAGAATTCTATATTGTATTGTGGCTCTGGATTTGCAACCAAGACACTGTTAGTTCTGAACAGGGAAAACCCTCGAAAAATAATGTTGATCTGAAGGGGCAGAAGGTATAGAGGGCTTATGACTGTCTATTAAGTAGCCGAAGAAAAATAAAAATACATTGAATTTATATGTGTGTATAATTTTTAAAAATTATTTAACTGGACACTTGAAAAATATGAGACCTATTTACTAAACATACATGTGTCCCTGAAAGTATCACTGATCCAGTCTTATGAGGTACTTTTTACTGGCTTTCCAAAAGCTCAATTCTGTATAATGATAAGACTTATCTTCTTCACAATCAATAATTAAGATTGTTTCAGTACTTTGGACTCATATCTAGTCTTATACCCTTTGTCTTCTCTGTACCCCTGTACTACCCCTCCAACAAAACCCCCAAATCAGATTGTATTAAAGTATTTTAACAGATTCACTTCAAAGTCACAGCTAGATTCCAAATCTGACGAATATTCCAATTCATAAGACACCTATAGCACATTATCTATATTTGTACACTTTATTTAAAAACAAAGAATACACTTAGAGCCACCAAAAATGAATATCTTCATTAGCTTATCCATACCCTGAATTGACAAAAGAAACTTCTTGCACCACAAAAATTAGCATTTGGATTAATTTACATTAATTGATGTTATAACTAAAATTTAAAATACCTGAAGATCAAACAATCTGGCCCAGGGATCACCAGCTGGGGGCTTGGATGTGGAAGGACAGGTTATTTAGGACTCTGAACTGATGATACCCTGAGATCAGCTCTAATAAACTAAAGTTGAGAAGACATAAAATAACCAGTAGATTTCAGTATTTCAAAAAAGTGGTTTCTCCTAAAAACAGGTATTAGATCATATAGTTGGGATAGGTATACGTGATACCTCTTAATCTGGACTGGAAAAAAGTGTGTGGAGAAGGGGATTTGTATTTTGTTTTCTCACAAGAGGCCGACTTCAGCCAAACACTGAGGAGATCAGGGAGGGGAGTGGTAGACCAAACACTTTCTGATGCCGACAATAATAAATGTAGCAGCTCTCTACAAGTCAATTAAAATACCATTCTCTGAGACATTCTCAGAGAGAGCTAACACACAACAGGAGGAAAAAATCATTCTACATTAACAAGGCACTCACTGGTTCACAGCCTGTTAAAAACCACAGGCAGACATTAGAGTTAGTCTAAATTAAAACTGAACTTTCTAATTTGCATCAGAGGGATGACATGTGTGTGGTCCCAGTTAAATCAAATCTAAAGCTTGTCTAGCAAAGATCCAGAAAATTCTGACCCCTAAGCACCACTTCAGGAAGGGATCTCTTTTAGTCTAACATTTGCTTTTTTTAGAGTAAAAAAAAATAACAAAACTGATGTAAAGGATTTGTTAAATACTTTGTCAACCTGGAATCCCTTACACTAATATGGAGATCCAGCTGGATGATGGGTACGGCCAATTAAAAAGCTTTTAGTAGAAAAGTAAAAATGATTCAAATAATTTACCATGACTTGTTCCTTGTTTTTAAACACAGACATGTTAGTTTTCTGAAACTTCCCCTAAAATGGACTTTAGGAATTGGTACATTTCACAAAAATATACATATTTCAGTCAGCTACTATTTTTGTACAACCAGAATCCCAGTGTCTAACACTTAAAGTTACTGCGATTATATAAACAAACAAGTAACATTGTAATGGAGGCAAACTTCTGAGTAAAGTAGATGATTACATACTTTATAATAGTCTGGAAATAGCTTTCAGGGAATAAAGGAAGCTGAATAAAATTATACTTAGAACTCTTTTTTCATGTAAATTGAGTAACAATTTGTCTTTTGGTTGAAAACATCACATAGAGATACACAACCAGAGATTACCTCCATTCACTAACAACACTGATGGTTAGTTCATTTTAAGCCATTCTTTCAAAAGAAAATTGAAATTGATTCTAAACCTTTCAATCTGATTTGTGACAATAGAACTTAAATGACAAAGCCTGAGAAAAGCACCAAACATAGATTTTTAAATTGAATCTATCATTTCAGATGTCGTCAAGGTTTGCTTTAGTTAAAATGGCAGCAATGACAATGAGGTAGATATGAGAGATGCCATTTACATACTCTAAGACTATTCTTAGATAGGTTTAACTACTTCAGGTGTTCAAACATTTTTTACTAGTTGAATCTTCATTACTTAACAATTTCATGACAAGCTCATGTGTAAAGGGAAACATATGATGTACTAAAACAGTGGGTCTTTAAAAAATTACAGTGTTAATGAGATTCCATAATTTTGGTGAACCAATAATTTCTCTTTTACCTGAACTTGACTATAATTAAAGAATAGCTATTTAATCTCTACTGAAATTTCTAGGAATTCACATTCAAAATTATTGTAAAGTACATATGGTGCTCAGAAGAGCACAAAAACAGCGCATGAAATGTCCCCTGAAGTCCTAGAGGTTGAGCAGGTACATTAAAAAGACATCGATGGTCACAAATCAGGACCTTCACAGATTGGCACGCGCGCACGCACGCACACACACACACACACACACACACACTCCCTCCCTCCCTCTCTCTCTGTCCCCCTCCCCCCACCCCTGACACAAACTCAATCTTCATCCTCACTGTAAGGCTGCATTTGTAATTTTTTTTAAAGGCACCTCTCATTTTCTAGCTATTGCCTTCTTGATGATTTATATTTTGTTAAAAAGCCTGAATGTTCAATGGAAATAGTTCAGTACTGAGAATGGAATATTTTTCAATTCACATTTGAATAGCCAGGTTTTCTTACATTCAGATTTTAATAAACTAGAATGACAGTCTTTAAAACAAGCATGCTAGCCTATAATGAATATAGAATATACAGTAATTTAAACATTTAGAACTATATATTATACTGCAAAAGCAAACAGCACAACACTCTTCATACTCATCATTATCTGCTGTGTACACTACCTCCAAAAATGAAAATACAAAACAGTAAAATGCACCTATAGTATATATATATATATATATAGTGTCTATATATTATATATATTCACACAATATATATAATATATATTTATAAAATATACATACATTTTAGACATTTTCAAATAAATCTTCATCATTATCTCCAAAAGAAATTTATAGCAAGAATTCTGAAGGAATGAAAGTCAGATAAACAAAAAATTTCTCACAAAATTCATTATCGGTGTTGCAGATCAACCTCCCCTTTTAGTCATAACTAAAATGATTATAAAAGCTAAATACTTTGCATAACTAATTATCTGTTTAATGGCAAAAATTGTTAAACTTGTTCAATAGAAAAATACTGAAGGTCATTATATCACTTAGGTTAAATATTTGTCTATGATTTGAGCAGCAAATGAGCTCCATGTGACAGCTGAGTTTTGAAAAGGGTGCTGCAAGCTCCTAGACCTGTATCCACAGCATATGAAAACAAAGCAGGCACACACCACCTGCTGAGTTTCATAGTATTCCAATACATTTCATCCAAAATATTTACAAATTAAGCGTGATGAAAGCATTTCAATGACTGAATCTTGAATTTGTTCATTTTGTGAATTTCTATTCAATTTTCAATGGGCTGGGGGAAAAGTCAGATACATGCATATGCTACCATCTGGTTGGAAGACAGCTTTGGCTTACTTCTAGGCTGAGAACTTACAGTGCTCGTGTAGAAGAGTCTCTCTTTCTCTCTCTCTCTCCCTATGTACAGTCTCCAATGGCACAGCACTGGTCTCCTAAGGAACTTTCAACAGATCCATCATTTGCACATCTCATGGTTGTATTTGACGAAAAGAAAAACTTCAACCATGAAACATAAAATAAACATGGGAAGAGAGTGCCTTGGTTTTCAGAATTTCAGTGATGCAAATAAAGCAGGCACTGAGGACTTTGGAAGGCAATTAAAGCAGTAATTGGTAGAACAAGAGCTTTGTGGTCATCCATTATAAATATACCAAGTAAGGGCACCTGACTGGAATTTTCCAGTATTCTACAAATGTTAGATTAGCAACACTCTTTCTTCACTTGTGAACACACAATTGAAAGGAATTTACTACACACAATGTGGAATTCTCTATCTGCATGGAAATAAAAGCATTCACTTGGTAGCTCTGTCTAGGCCATGTAATTGATTATACAAAGAAATCTCTTAAGCCTGCTCGGCAACCAAAGCACAGAAATGAAAAGGTAGCTGTATTAAAATACTGCAGTATGTCTCTATAAACAATCAAGCAAATTTAGCTCAGGGCTTACAGGTTTAATGAAAATTTGCCTGTACATTGCAGAATTCTAAAGGCAGATAAGCAGAAATTTTAAAGAAATGTCAATTATTATCTGCATCACCATGAGAGTACTAATTCAAGGAGTTTATGTACATATCAGAAAGGTCATTGCTATGACAATGAAATATGTGGGATAGGAATGTAGGAATTATGGGCTAAAATATTTATGAAAATAACTTTCTTAAAGACTGAGAGCCTATGGGATCTACATTTTGGTGAAAGCTGGACATGATCATTTATTTTTAATATTTAGATTGGTCTCTGTCATTTGGGGCAAACAAACAAACAAACAAAAAGAGTATGAAGAAGGGCAGGACAATTCTTGGGAAGAGGTCTGCATAATAGGGCACTAGTTCCAGATAGTATGGTCACAGGAATCCCCAATGCTGACCGACCACACATGGTCATAGATAAAGCGGGCTCAGGGAAACCCAGTCTTTTAAGACATGGTTTTTCCCAGAAACAATATTGATACACTGCCCATTAAAACATGTATTCCAATTAAATAATGGGGGAGTGAAGGGAGAAAGGACCTTATTAACCAACATAAGGCATTAAATCTTCCACCTAGATATCCAAGAGGTTCTTCTTAGAGATACTGAAGAACATATGGGATATAAAACATTTACTTAATATTGCTGCAAAAGCAGCTGCCTGAGGTTAACCATATTCTTTGGACTATTAAAACACAATTATGAATTATTTTTGGTAGGTGTTAGATAACATGAATGTGAGAGGAAAGGAAGAAAGAGCAGAGATCATCTGAAGCATGGTTATATGGGTATTGACAAATGAATACTAACAAATAACTTTCATCTTTTTCAGTCACTGGAAGGTAAGATTTCGTCAATATGAAATAATCACTCTGGTAATATAAGTATCACATGAATAAGGTGAATTTTAAAATAGAAAGTATTAGAGATATGCTCTGTTTGCCCCTAAAAATAAAGTCTCAAATCTGAATAAGTTAAATCCTTTAGTAAAAGCAGACTCTATCAACTATTCTTCATAATGGTGTGTACTTGACAGCTAAACTTTATAATGGTGCCAAATCTACTTTCAAAAAACTGTAATACCATATAGAAATCTGCTTGCAAACTAAATATTTGTTTAGCATTTCTGAATAATATATTTAACATATTATTGTATCTTTTCCCCCAGTAGGTAAAATGCTTTGCCACGTGCTGTATGCAAACAGCTGAAAGGAGAGCTAAATTAAAAACTCATTTTAACACTGTCTGGTCATTATACACAATGAGGTCAGTACAGCAGATAGAATAAAGATTACTGTTTTGACTACCTAACGTGTTTAACAAGATTTCTCAGGGGAGAAGTAGTTCTAAATTTCCGCTCTTCCTCTACTCATTCCCAGCCATCCAGCTCTTAATTATCCATTACAGCATGCCCTGTTTATTCAATAAGGACAAGCTAAACCTGTGTTCGCTCAGGCCTGCCTAGCGAATTAGAACTTCAGAAATTAAAAGCGCCTCTTTAGGGGAAAATTTGAAACAGTTTTCAGGCTCAAAGATTCAGCTGAGCTTGCAGCAACCTGAACAAACCTTAATTTTAGAAAACAGTACAGGAATTGCAAAACTATACTTTAACAAATGTTCTCTGTGCTCCTTCAGCAGAACAATAGGGCAAGATGAGTTGATTCTGCCCTGGTCTTCTGTATGTATCTCTTTTGTGCAGTTGATTATTTTAAAGAGCTAGAAGGTGAAGATGATACATGGTGTCATACAAAGACTTTAGCCAGTGCATCAGCTCCAGCACTGGCTATATAGCATTTGGATGGGTGGAAAGCTACATCATGAATTGATTCTTCAAATTTTTTCCGATGAGCTGTGAATTCTTGTATACATGTCTTACTTTCTAGATTCCATAAACGTATTGAACAGTCATGACCTATATCAAAAGAAAGGAGATTGAAAGGAACAATTTCATTAGCATGAATATCATAAGGACAAATAAATAATCCATAGCTGATGTACTTACTGCCAGACATCAAGTAGAGGCCATTAGGATCAACTGCTAAACTTGTAACGGCTTCAAGGTGGGCTACCATCGAGTGAATCAGTTTGCCTTTGGAAAAAGAGATTGTTACTCTTTATTGATAATTTTCCTCATCTTTACCAAATACCAGCTACCATGTTACATCAGTTTTTCTAGTCCTCCCTCTCTGTCCTTTCTGTATCAACAACTTTTTCCATCAGCTAAAACAATATACCTCCCCCTCCTGTCTCTAGTCAGGGTAATGATGAGGGGGAAAAAAAGAAGCTCAAATTTCAGATTATACTTTTGTCTTTTAAAGCACAAAGTAGAACTCATTAATTTATACATGTTCATTAATTAGAATTAGGAATTAATTATTTACTTTGTAGGGTTTTTAGAAACAGAATTCAAAATTCAGAGGAAAAAAAAGACTGAAACAAAAACAAAGAAACAGAAAGAAAACATGGCCACAATTTTAGTGGAAACAACATACAGAAAAGAATTAAGAACAGTAAATTACTTATCACTAGCAGTTAAGCCTAGTCAGCAAGTTACCCTCTTAGCATGGCCAACAGCAGACAGGGAAATGTGACTGTTAATACAGAGCACTTTCCTTCCAACACAGCTCTTTATCAATTTCCTTTAGGCTTGGAAATGTAATCCAATAAAAACCAGGAATGTCACATGCCCCAATTCAAATCAATCAGGACCAAAATTTTATTGTAACACAAAAAAGATCAACCCATGAAAAAACTAATAAAACAAACCAAATGATCTGTGGGGTTTCCATCTTCAGCATTAAATAGCACTCTTCAATAACTCAATAACTGAATACTGAATAAAGCTATTCAATAATAGAACAATGTTAAACTAAATATAATAATCATATGCCTCTGCTTCCAACATGTTTCTCACAGCAACAGATGGTTTTTACTGGTCTTCGAATGAATTTTTCATTATGTACAGAGTCTACTCATTATAATTAAACAAACCAAAATGATTCTATATTGTATAATAAAGACGAGTCTTAGCACATTTGAATGGAATGAATAGAAACTGAGTCAGGAGAGTATTTGCTGCAGTGCCCATTCCTTGATTATGAAGCCGCCAAAAGACACCACAATTAGCAACTTTTAGTAGGGATATTTTTAGTTTTAACAAAAAACAATTCTCAATGAATTCTCACCTGTATTGTTGTCATAGAATTTAATGTGCCTGTCTTCATGAGCAGTGATACTGATCGGAAGAGTGGGATGACTGATGACTCTATTTATTTGGCAGGAAGAGTTGGCTGTTAAAAAGAAAAAATTAAAGATCAACACTAATTAGTCAAGGCTTTTTTTTACATAAAGGAGAACTGAGTACTCGCCTGAGAGGTTGAAAAATACATAATGTGAATTTAATTTGCTTTTAGTTCATTTATTCTCCAATTATTGCCATATTTCAATGTTAGGGAACAAGAATTGCCTGAGCTACACTATACTGACCTATCTAGAAGTACCTAAGAATTACATTTTCCTTTTCTACCATCTGCTATCATATATGGATGCCACCTAAAGTGTAGCCTAGAGTCCTTGACATTTCTCAATCTACAATATTCTGTGATATTTGTGCCACTTTAATAAAGTTCCATTATTATTATTTGCATGAAGAGAATCCTCAAATTTAAATATTTTTATATACAGAGCTCTTTATCATATAGTTGTCATCTAAAAATAAACATGACAAAGAGAAGTTCTTAACCCTTTAATCTCCTCTTATTTAGTCTTCATCATAATAGAAATGGTCATCTTTTGACAGTCTACCATGCCAGGTATGAAATTTTTAAATAGCATCCTAATAGTATCTTTTTTGTGTACTCATTAAGAATTTTCAAAGAGATTTCAATTATATTCACAGTGACACAGGCAGACCACATATCATTAAGCCCATATCACAGTAAACTCAGGAGACAAAAACAGGGCCTAAGCCAGGTATGGTGGTGCATACCTGTAATCCCAGTACTTGGGAGACTGAGACAGGAGGATTTCAGGTTCAAGGCCAGCCTCAGCAACTTTGCGAGACTCTCAGCAACCTAGTGAGACCTGTTTCAAAGTAAAATTAAAAAATAAGAAAAGGGTTGGCCTAGGAGTATTTCATAAGGACATATTCATTAGTAATAAAATAACAAATTTATAGCATTCTGAAGCAAAAAAAGGGGGGAGCTAGGGGTATATCTTGGAAATAAACTGCCCCTGTGTTCAATCCTCAGTACTACAACAAACGACAGGATCTATTTAAACTTCTGGTTCTCTTCCAACCAGATGACTCAGACAAATCAGGTAACTGCCAAAACTGGTTCCTGAGCTATCACAAATTCCTCTGAAAGTTTTTATCAAAAGGGAGTCAATAATTAAGAAGAACTGGTGGTTTTGTTAGAATTTTTCTGTAGGAAAAAAGAAAAATCTACATAAAGATAACACTAACTAAAGATATGTCAAAGTTTAAAGCTGGGCATGGTGGCGCACACCTGTAATCCCAGTACTTGGGAGGCTGAGACAGGAGGATTGCCTCAGCAAGTAGTGAGACTCTCATCAACCTAGAGAGACCCTGTTTCAAAATAAAATAGGGCTGGAGGTATAGCTCAGAGGTAGGATGCCTCTGGATTCAATCCCCAGTACATAAATACATACATACATACATACATACATATATAAATACATGGTATACAAACTTGGCTCAGTGACACACACTTGTAATCCCAGTACTTGGGAGCCTGAGGCAGGAGGATCGTATGTTTGAGGCCAGCCTCAGCCTCAAGGCCAGCCTCAGCAACTTAGTGAGACTCTGTTTAAAAATAAAAATATAGCCGGGTGTGGTGGTGCATGCTTGTAATCCCAGTACTTGGGAGGCTGAGATAGGAGGAACCTGGTTCGCGGCCAGCCTCAGCTACTTAGTGAGGCCCTCCACAACTAGTGAGACCCTGTTTCAAAAATAAAGAATAAAAAATAGGGCTGGGGGTGTAGCTCAAAGGTAGAATGCCCCTGGGTTCAATCCCCGGTACTGCCAAAAAATTTAAAATAAAATAAAAATAAAAATATAAAAAGGGATGGGGGTGTAGCTCAGAGCTAAAGGCCACTGGATTCAATCCCCAGTACCTCCCCCTCCAACATTGGTATACATACTTGAATCTGGACTGGATTCTAAAGTGAGAATGCACTGTTGTGTTTCCATGTTAAAGATGCTTGTATATCCTTTGCTGAATGATGCTACCATATGGCTCGGGTCACTGCTCACTAGATCCACAGAGGCAGGGATTCCCAATTCTAAAAGAGTCAGAACATAATCCAAAAATGGCAATTCAAGGGTCTACTTGACAATGTGCTCAAAATATAGCAAAACAAATAACAGCATGATTTCCTTAAGAAGTAAATAAGGTTTACCATGAGAACAAGAATTAGCTCACAACCACTCAATGGAGGTTATTTCTTTTGTAACTTTTAGCCTTAGTTTATTATCCTTATCTGTTTGGAATATCTTCTACCCATTATTCTGCTAATATATTCATGGAATGCAAACCTTTATTTAGAAAGCAAGTGGAAAACATGTATAGACTATAAGTTTTGCTGCTTCCACTTAGTCCTGGAGCTTACACTGACATAGTAGAAATTCTTCATTTAAAAAAATCCATCTTAGGTCGCACATATGACTGAGAACCTGGCTGAGTGCTAACCTAGCACGCATGAGGCCCTAGAATGGATCCCTAGCAACACACACACACACACACACACACACACACACACTCCATCCCTTATTAGAAATTTTATGGCCAGGTATGGTGGCGCACGCTTGTAATCCCAGTACTTTGGGAGGCGGAGACCAGAGGATCTGGGTTTGCGGTGAGCCTCGGCTCTCGCGCGTGCATGCACTCTCTCTTTCACTCTCTCTTTCTCTCTCTCTCTCTCTCTCTCTCTCTCTGTCTCTCTGTCTCTCTCTGTCTCTACCTAGTGAGGCCCTCCGCAACTTCGTGAGACCCGGTTTCAAAATAAAGTATAAAAAATAGGGCTGGGGGTGTAGCGCGGAGGTAAATGCCCCTGGGTTCAATCCCCGGTACCGCAAAAAAAATAAAAAAAGAAATTTTATGTCATTAAAATTATATTACAGTCATGCAAACATCAAATGCAGTCAGCTCATCAAAATCTAAAGACAAACTATGATAGCTCGAGAATAAAGAAGGTATTTTTATTTCCTGTCTAGAATAGTAAAAACCTGGAGCTTATTTATAAACATAAAAAATAGAATATGTATAACTGAATATAATAATCTGGTTTTCTACATTTGGCTCAACATCTAACAAAAGCTAATAATTTAAAAAAAAATTGAATTGCAGCTGGGCTTGGTGGCGCACGCTTGTAATCCCAGTACTTGAGGAGGCAGAGACCGGAGGATCCGGGTTTGCGGCCAGCCTCGGCGCTCTCTCTCTCTCTTTCTCTCTACCTAGTGAGGCCCTGCGCAACTTCGTGAGACCCGGTTTCAAAATAAAGTATAAAAAAATAGGGCCGGGGGTGTAGCGCGGAGGTAGAATGCCCCTGGGTTCAATCCCCAGTACTGCAAAAAAAAAAAAAAAAAGTTGAATTGCAGAAGATACAACATAACTAGCCATCAAAGAAACACAAAACTAAAATAAAATACTGGTGTACACCCACCAGGATAGCCAAAATCAGACTGACAACACCTTACCAATGTTGGTAAGGATATAGAGCAAATGGAATTCTGATACATTGTGGTCAGTGGTGTAAAATTCCACAACACTTTGGAGAAAATATCAACAATTTAACATAAAGTAAAAAAAAAAAAAAAGCCAGCCCAGTCAAAAGTTCAGCAATTCTACTTCTAGGTATCTACCTACCTATAATGAAAATACATAAATGTTTATAGCAGCTTTGTTCATAATAGTCTCAAACTGGAACAACCCAAGTGTCTATCAAGAGGTAAATGAATAGACAAACTGGCATTATAAAATATTATTAATATAGAGAAAAAACTGACACTGAATTACAGAAATATTAGTTGTGAAAAGCCAGATACAAAATAATGCATACTGCATTATTTTATTTGTATGAAGTTTTAGAATAGACAAAACTAATCCATGATGGATGAAATCACAACAGTAGTACGGTACCTCTGATTGAGAATGGGGAGGGGACTGACCCAAGGATATTTGGGAAATAAAAGAAATGGTCTGTGTCTTGATCAGTGTCAGTTACAAGGTTGCACCCATTTATCAGATGCATTGAAATGTACCCTTAACCTCTGTATTTTTTCACTAAATATAAATTACAGCTCAATTTTTTTAAAAATTAAAAATTTGGTGTTTTCTCACCAAATACTATTCTTTTAACATTTTCTACACATAACAAGTTGGAAGTTCAAACAAATACTTATTACTTAAAAAAACCTTCAAAATTAAATTTAAATTGTAAGAGTTCTTAGAATCATTAATTTATTTGCTTGATTACTTATTTTCAGATTAAGACTTTTATAAAAGACTTAGTCGAATAATTTTAAAAGTTATGTACCTTGATTATCATTAAATACACTCAGTGCTGGAGCAACCTCAGTTGCATTCCATAAGCGAAGGGTGCCATCTGCTGAACAGGACAACAGACGCTGGTGTGCAGCACTGTAAGCCAGGCCCCAGACGGCATCTGTGTGGCCTCGCAGGGGGCCTCTCAGAACAGAAGGATCTATAAAAAAAATAAACAGCAGAAACGCAACAAACCATAAAGATACTTGTGTTCCACAGAAAGTAAAACACATAAGCAAAAGCACATGATGCCAATATAAAATACATTTCTTAGTTTCAATTACTCTATCAAAATGCTGCCGTAATTAAAAACAGGATTGGAAATATACAGTTTAAAATTTTTATTTTTATTATTTTTATTTATTTATTTATTTTTTTTTTTTGCAGTACTGGGGATTGAATGCAGGGGCGTTCTACCTCCGCGCTACGCCCCCAGCCCTATTTTTTTATGCTTTATTTTTGAAACCGGGTCTCACGAAGTTGTAGAGGGCCTCGCTAGATAGAGAGAGAGAGAGAGAGACAGAGAGAGAGAGAGACAGAGAGACAGAGAGAGAGAGAG
>PVJS01012668.1:16847-43542 GCA_004027185.1 Glis glis | reverse complement strand
CTCTCTCTCTCTCTCTCTCTCTCTCCCTGTGTGTCTCTCTCTCTCTCTCTCTCTCTCTCTCTCTCCCTGTCTCTCTCTCTCTCTCTCTCTCTCTCTCTCTCTCTCTCCTTAGTGAGGCCCTCCACAACTTCGTGAGACCTGGTTTCAAAATAAAGTATAAAAAATAGGGCCGGGGGCGTAGCGCAGAGGTAGAACGCCCCTGCATTCAATCCCCAGTACCTCAAAAAAAAAAGATAATGTACCAATAAAATTCAAATTCATAACAAAATGGTAGAAGTATAAAGTTTGCTTAAAATGTGCTGAAAGAGCAGTTTTACATAGGGCAGAGTAAGAAGTTATTATACTGTTATTCTCTGATCATTAGAAAAACTTAGATTGCACTGTGTTTTTGAAAAACTTCAAAACTAATTGCCAATGGAGTTAAAAACATGATGCACACCTGTTTTCCAAATCACTACAGAACAAAAAAGCAAGATTCAAGAATCTGCTAAGAATAAAAATAGCTAATATTTATTTAGCTCTCAGTGCCAGGTGCCATTCATGTTTGCTTCCCTCATTTTTCCATTTATTCTTAAAAAATTATTCTACGAAGTAGATGCTATTATTTGCCCTAGTTTTAAAGGATGACATGAGCAATCAGAAAGATTCAGTAAATTATTCAAAGACGAGTAGCTGGCAAGTATTAGAACTGGTATTTTAACCCACAAAGTTGTCATCAGAGCACTGCTGGAATATGTTGTCTCCCCAGATGTTTGCTGAGAGCATATGACATGTCAGGAACACTGCTGTTATTTCATTTAATCTTTCAACAACTCTACAAGGTAAGTACAGTCAAAATCATAAAAAGAAGATTCGGCAAACAAGCGTTACCATACATATCAGCTGTGTTGTTGACTTAAATACCTTATGGTAGCCTAGCGTGGTGGCACACACCTGTAATCCCAGTTCTTGGGAGGCAGAGACAGGAAGGTCACAGGTTTGAGGACAGCCTTGGAAACATAGGAAGACTCTCAGCAACCTAATGAGACGCTGTTTCAAAAACAAATACTAAAAAAAGAGCTGGGGTGCAGCTCAGAGGTAGAATACCCCTGGGTTCAATTCCTAGTACAACAAAAAAGGGGAAAAAAGTTACAGTATGTGGATTTCATTTTTTATTTACTTATTTTTAATTTTGTATCATTTTTGGCCCGAAACAAAATTATACAGAAAAAGAAAAATATACATAACAAGATACAAAGTAAACAGCAAAAATTAAAAGAAAAAAGACAAGGAAGCAAGATTAATATCAAAGTATTCAATATTAAATATATTAAATGTACTAAAGCTAAAAGCAGGACTCATCACACTGTATAGATTATACAAGTTTAATGTATAATTAAGACAAATAGGCAATAAATGTACACTCCACATAACATAATGGCATATGTGTTATAGTATGTGCTATAAATAACCCTATAAATTATATTATAATGTAATACCTATAAATTACCATATATACATATGTCAAGCTGAGTGATGTATCTTATGAATCTACAATAATCCTAATAAATACAGCTTGATAACAAAATTGAAATCCAAGATCAACTCATATATTTTTGCACGTATACGTGTAATATATAACACTTTATTAGAAATGAAAAGGAAAATGAATGAAAAATAAAAATACAGTGAATCTTTTCAATATACCAATATCAATATGTCATATATCAGAGAGATAAAAAGACAGAAAACTAAAATAATTTAATTAATAAATTAATCTTAGTCAAGCTAAATCAAGTTTTGCATTCTATTGAAAAATCAAGAACAAATTGATCTTAAACTTGGCAAAAATAAAAAACTCAGTTCCATAAAATTACATAAATTTTTATAAAGATAAAAATTACAGAAGCCAAATTATCTGATTAAAAGACTATAATATTATAATTTAATTTTTTCATATAATACAAAAAATCTTGAAGAGTAAAAATATTCAAAGATTAATAGACAGAAAGGATAAAAAACATTACAAAATAAAACTATGAGGAGGCCAAAAAAGGGATATTTAAAACCTAGAGATACTATAATGTTTTTTAAAAATAGAAAAATGCTAATATGTGATTTAAGAAATGGAGTGTAAAAATACCAAAAATAAGTTAACACAAAGGATTTACATGTAAACAGAAAGAATAAAAAAAGATTTTTTCAATACAGAAAACATTAAAATTAATGTTTTAATATAAGACATATATATGCTTCTTAGGGAATAAGTTCAGTAACAGAAATACCAAATCAAAAAAATAATCATCGAAAGTAGAAAAAAGTTACACCACAAATATAGAATATTTTGTATGATTTCATATTAAGAATTTGGTATATTTCAAAGAAATAAAGATTATCCTAGAGCAGTATTAAATGACTAAATGCAATTAAAAGGTAGTAGAAACCCTGAATGTGTCTAAAAACAAAGAATACATGGGGAAGACCACTTCCCATGGGTGCTTGGGCATACAGGGGAATTATTTTGGCCTTTAGCATGCTAGATCATTCTAGTCATTTTTACATCTTTTCAATACCTAGGAATAAAGGTAAGCTAAGTGAGGTATCTTATGAATCTACCATGAACACAGTAAACAAAGCTTGATAATAAAACAAATTAGAGGTCAACCCATGTATTTTTTGTATATATACATAGAAGTCCTCACTGAAATATTAGCAAATTTATAACCCACTAAAGCTGCTTGTATGCTTTAATAAGGATTCTAGTATTATAATAATACCAATTATAGTATTATAATAATAAAGCATTATTAACTCAAGACAAATTTTGTAGTCATCATAATTGATGGTTTTAAAAGCTATTTCATGAAATTTAATCATTATTCTTAGGAATAAGAACAAGTAATAACCCCATACTTAAAGCCATTGCCTTTATTAAGTCAATAAGAATCAACCTCATTACAGGAAGGTACAATCATCATTCTCCTTGAGTGCTATTCTAGTTGATAAAATGAGACTCAACACAGAGGACAATAATTAGCAAGAGATAATAGTATCATTATTTATGATGGATGTGACTTTTTATCTAGAAAATCTAAATAAATAATCTGAAAAACTTCTTTCAATTAATAACAAAGTCCAGCAAAGAAGATGTACACAAGAAAAATAAACAAAAATCAACACAATTTCCAATGTACCAATAATAGCTAGCTTCATGGTACAATTTGTAGTTTTTACAAAATATTGAAAACTATTAACATTTTCCTAGTTCTATTTTGGTGAAAATATTTTTCTCAACCTTGTATGTAAAAGTAAAATAAAACAATGTAAAACAAGAGTGAAATAAATTATCAAAAGCATCCATGACTCTCTGTGTAGACAGAAGAGATTGATTCCTTGCAGCTCAGTGTATAAGTTAAATTCCAATTTCAATATCATCTGGAACTTGAACAATAATTTTAAGAATACAAGGACTTGAAATATATAAATGGGATAATTGTTAAAATATTTTATCAAGAAGAACAATGAAAGAGGATATGGTTGTCAGGACAGTAAAACTTATACTATCAACAAAGACATTTTCAGTTTTAGCAAACTCCACGCAACATACATAATTACAAACTTAATTAGAAAAATACTAAGATCCCAGTTGCCACCTGGAAAACAAATATGATGAGAAATTCATGAATGAGAAAACCCAAATGGCTAAACATCTGGAAAAAAAACATGAATGGTAAAGAAAGACATGCATATTAAATTAGGAAATGCTAGTCTTAACCTATTAAATTTGCAAATATAATATTGATGATGTTGATAGAGTTGTGACAAAACAATTCATTGGTAGTGGAAATGTAATAATTTTTGAAGTGTGATTTGGAAATGTAAAAATGAGAGAAAGAAGTGATAGGAAGAAAGAGACAGGACAAAATACAGCTGATATTCATAGCATTACAGGGTGAAAAGATTCTGTAGGGTTTTCTCCTTCAACTCTATTTCTTAAATTTTACACAATAAACATTTGTTACAATGAAGACAGAATATTTATACTGACTTTTAATTAAGCTAATATGGTCTGAGGGGTTGAATTGGATAATCTCTATGTGACATCTAGTTATAAATGATTCTATTTTTCTAATATTGTCACCATTCAGTTCCCCACAATTATTGTACAAGAACAAGAACAGGGGAGCCATAGCTGGGCATGGCGGCACTCGCCTGTAATCTCAGTACTTGGGAGACTGAGACAGGATCACAGATTTGAAGCCAGCCTCAGCAATTTAGTGAGGCTGTCAGCAATTGAGGGAGACCCTGTTTCCAAATGAAAAATAAAATAGGGTTGGTGATGTAGCTCAGAGGTAGAATGCCCCTGGGTTCAATCCCCAGCACCACACACACATACACACACACACACACACACACACACACACACACACACACACACCAAACACAGAGGCGCTGTATACATCTCAACCATGTTTAAGACTGAGCTTGATCCACCATGGGCTTTGAATCTCTTTTCTTTGTCAGGCTTGGTGTACTTTTATTCTCCTTGTTTCAGTAAAGTTAATTATAAGGAAAATTTTTTCTGCTTATTCCAAACTACATTAAGATTTAAATAATGGAAATAATTGTTGGTTTAGAACATATTTGAATGTTTCTACAAGTTATTTAGACTCTTCAATTAAGAAAGCAAACCTTATTAGTTATATTTAACAAATGAATTCGAAATATCCCTATAGGAAAGCTTTTGTACATTGGTCAGGTACTTTTGTACCCTGACCAATGGGTAATACATAATAATGACTTGAAAAAGTTCCCTCCTTTGAGTTTAAAATATTTTTTTGCTTGAATTTGAGAAAGAGCCATATCAGTTGGATTTTAAATGGTTGAAGGAGGCTAAGATGTTTTCCATTCACTTGTTTTGATAGACCAAATTAGCCAGCTATTTGTCGATTCACATCAATTTATTATTGTATAATATTATCAGTGACTTTCTTTTGAAAAACAAAACAGTTTATTGTCATTGGATATAATCTTTAATTTTATATATATATAAAATAATAGTATAATCTTATAATTTTATATGTATATAAAATTTAAAAATAAAAGTAAGCAGATCTACTAAATGGCAGTTAAACTAAACTGTAGACCTGCACGTACACATGACTTAAATAGTTGACTCAGTGCATTTTATTCTTTCGTTTAGACATGGGCAATAAGTATTTCTGCTCATTTCAATAAAATAAAATCTAAAATGCAATTGATGAACTCAGATTTCATTTCTAGTACATTTGGTCTCATTTCTTCCTTATTTGATCATTTAAAACTAATATTTCTTCATTTTCTTGTGAGCTTGCTACTCTTAGGGAATCTGAAGGGAATACCATCTAGATTTGCTTACCTAGGCCCAGCAAAGGTAAGATTGCTTTGGGAAGAGTATTTCTTAGAATAGAAATTCCATTATTTCCATCTATTGTCAAGATAATCTTTTACTACAGAGACGAATTCCCAGTCTAATTAATCATTACTCTGACTTTTTAGTACCCAAAAATTGGAAGACTTTGAAGTTTATTGTATTTGTGAAACACAAGCTAGACAAATCTGATTGATTCAATAAAAAATAATTTCTTCTGTCTTCTAAGTATTCTCTATAATAAACTATGTTTGCCTCAGCCACAGGTCTGAGTTAATCAGAACACTACGAATCATTCATTATCAAAGTAATTTGATTAATCACTTGAAATTTAAAGTTAAGTAAGACCTTTTTCTTCCATCCTGTGCATTCTTCCCACTTACCCCGCGTCAAACAAGGAGGCTGTAATGTGTCTTCATTCATACTCTTTTATTTGGTCCTCTTTGGCTCATCATGTCAAGAGATGCCTTGAAATTATGTCTTAAAATTTCCTCCAAGCTGAGTGCCAAATCTTGGCATTTTCTTATATAACACATTTTTTTTCTAAACACATTATTTGCTCATTTTCAACACTTTCTGATGTTTGCCATCTTTTTAGAAATCCTGAGACCAACATTTTCTGTAATAGATTAGCTCCTCTGGTATTTCTCTATGATTGAGCATATGACATGTAGTAGACTCCGTGGTGGCCAGTAGAGAGGAGTGGGTGAATGAGCACCTGAATGGCAGCGAAGACCACTCCTGGTCCTCCCTCCCTGGGGGGGGTGTCCACCCCCAACCCCCTCCATTTAATTTAATGTAGCAGTAGTGAAGGACTGATTCTCACCTACAGGATTTCACTATTTCACTGCCATAGTCATTTGGATAATTTCGATATCTTTTAACTGAGTTTAGTTTTGGTCCCTAGTATGTACTTTTGGTTTCAATACACAGTTTTTCTAATTTATCAAAGCCGCTGTGCAGTAATGGTGTCACGGTACAAAACCTCAGTGGTTAACTTCAATTTAGCAACTTACACGCTGGATCTATTTTGAAAAATAATTCCTATCAATCTTCAATCCTAATCCATTCAATTAATAAATCTATTCTTCATATACACAGCACTCAGAACCCATAGGACGAGTGTGGGCCTCAAGGATGTGGCATCGGAGGTTTTCAGAGAAATAATTGCTATGCTTGAGAAACCAGATTTTATCAGCTTTTCCACCTCTTGGTTTTACCAATTTTGATTATAACCCACCAAGATGGAAAGAAGACATATTAAGAGAACCAGAAAAGCCAAAATATATCAAAACAGACAGGAGTGTGAATGAAATATTGATAAGGACTTGAAAAGATATCAATAGCATAAAATGGGCTTTCACAGGGCCATGAGTGTTCTAAGTACATTTTTCTAAGTACATTTATGGACTTAGCCAGGCACTCTGTGCCAAGCACAATCCTCCCCTAATTAGAACAGATTCATCCAATTATAGTCTGGGTGATGAATTCAGTTCGGCTCCACGAGACAGAAAACACAAACTAAGAGTGGCTGAAGCGAAAGATAGTATCTTTCTTGTTCATGATAGTATTCTTTCTTGTTCATATAAACAGAGTAAGCAGGATGACTCAGCAATCAGTAGGAAATCAGGCCATTCCCGCCATACCACAGCAACCTTGTGGATCAAGATGACCACGCTACTCCAATAACAGGTCCCCATGGGGGCAGAGGGGAGGAGGAAGGGACATAAGTGCAGGCTCCCTCCCTGTCAGGGTCCTTCCTGGAAAATGTCTATTCCATGTCCGTTCATCACACTTTGGCTAGAATTTAATTATATGGCCATACCAGCTGTGAGAGTGAGGTTGGGGAATTTCATTTTTATTCTAGGAAATTATGTCCTCAGATAGCATTTGGGAGTTTTATGATTAAAGAAGAAGAGAGAATGGATATTGAGGGAACACTATCACTGTCTGCCACAGAGCCAATTATTAAATAATGATCTGGATAATTTAATGACACATGAAATCTGAGCGCCTCCTCTTCTTCTGCTCCATAAGGCTTTGCCTCCATGGGGTCTAACCGATTAGTCTTATCCTAAAAGCAAAGGCATGATTGCAGAAGAATTATCGGTGAGCACGGTATCTACATTTATCATGGATATCATAGTACATATTCATATAAATCACATTAAGTGATCTATGCATAGCATTCCGTATAGGTTTATAGTGCATACTGAAGTTCATGAAGACTGATAAATTAATGTTTTGAGAAACACATGAAAATGTTCATCTCTACCTGACTACACTTGAGGGATTTGTCTTGCCGCTGCTGTTAGCTGCTTAGTAATCTTTTAATAATTCCAATGTCCCATACATACTTGAAACCAATTAGACCAGAATTTGGGGGTGTAGGAAGGGGGAGAGGGACTCAGGCTTCTGTATCTTTTCTTTTTCTTTTTGGTACTGGGGATTGAACCCAGGGGCATTCTATCTCCAAACTATATCCTAGCCCTTTATATATATATATATTTTTTTTTTTTAAACGGGGTCTCACTAAGTTGCTGAGGCTGGCCTCAAACCTGCAATCCTTTTGTCTCAGCCTCCCTAGTACTGGGATTACAAGGATAAACCACCATGCCGAGCCCTCCTGTTATCTTTTAAGAGCACCTTGTGAAGCATAAGACTCCATCCGGTAACTGCTACCCAAGCCTTAGAACATAAGCATTAAACAGTGCAGTGCTGATGCTTTTAATTGCACTCAAGGGTAAAGTGCAATTAAGAAAATCAGTGATGTGATTGATCTCACTGTATATAGAAGACTTTTGCACTAAATAAAGTAAGTCACTAAGGTGAATTAAATACATTTCTGCTCGCCTTCAAAATCACTCACCTTTTTTTTTTCCCTTGCAGGTTAATTATATAACGCAATTACAATGATATAATGTGCAGCAACAAAATACTTTTTAAGTGCAGACGGAAGGGAGACTAAAGCACTTGACATATTGAAAAGCATAAAAAGTTTCAGTGGAGACCCGTTAGTGTCTTCACAAAGACTTTCAGTGCTATCTGTTGGTGCAGGTGGCTGTGTAGCTCAGAGCCA
Organism: Glis glis; assembly: GCA_004027185.1. NCBI lineage: Eukaryota > Metazoa > Chordata > Mammalia > Rodentia > Gliridae > Glis > Glis glis. The sequence continues at coordinate 35,074 of PVJS01012668.1, read as the reverse complement.
CTCATTGCTCTATCTCACAGTCAGGCTCTTGGTAATTCCAGCCTTCCTAGGTGAAGGAGACAGATGTAGAAGGATGGAGCCTCTAAAAAAAAAAAAAAATATATATATATATATATATATATAAATATAAATATATATATATAGCAAAGCCGTATGACTAGGCATGCAAAAACTTGGCTTCTAAGTCTAGATTTTCCCCTACTGACCAAACTGGCTTCTAAAAACCCATCCAGAAGCAAGGTGTCCTCATGCACAAAGTACAGGCGTTTGACCAGTGCTGTGCAGGTCCACTTCTAGCTCCAGAATCCCACATTTCCACCTAGCAGCCGTCCTACTTAGAAAGAAAATTACTAATTTAGATTTCCTGTCCAAGTCATTGCATCTGTCCTCCCAACCATAAGGCGTCCGAGAATAGCAGCAATGACTAGAGGGAAAATCCTCAATTTGAGCCTCTCTCGGGCCCCTCTGACAATTCAAATACATTCCACTAAGGGAGTGTGCTGAGAGTGCATTCAGGGGTGTGCACTTAGCACAGAAAACACCTGGTCCGAGGACCTCCTTTTGTGATCTTCAGTGAGGACCGTTGCATGAAGCTTTTGAGACTTTCTGAGAGGTATTGGTCATGGGGTCGATTGCTGTCCAGTGACCCGAAGAATAAAACTAACTTCAGAAATGGTGGTAGAGGTGCTGAGGATAAAGGGGTGAATCCCCCAAAATTGCAAATACGAAGACTCAGTAAAAGAAATGGACTGGAAAACTAGGGTATTCCTGGCTGGGAGGCGGCTCAGGAGTGTGTCTCAGTTGCTGGAATGAGGAACTGTGGTTTTAGTAAAGGGGGTGAGACCCACAGCTACCAAGGTGAGTAAAGAGGCTTGGGGTTTGGGCCTGGACTCTGAAAAATGGCCTGAGGCTGATTGGACAGACACTGAGGGTCTAGGAAATCACATAACAGCAATAAGAACACCCAAACTACCCAGAGGCAGGGCCAGATGAAAGAAAGATGGGTAGTCAGATGCAGGAGAATTAAGATGATACCTTAGGCCAATTGTACACCAAATACTCTCCTATTTGCTTACCAAAGAATCCCAATTTTAGCCGAGCGTGGTGGTGCATGCCTATAATCCCAGGACTTGGGAGTCTGAGACAGGAGGATAACAAATTCAAGACCAGACTCAACAACTTAGTAAGACTCTCAGCAACCTAGCTAGACCCTATCTCAAAACAACAATATGTTTGAAAAGAGCTGGGGTATAGCTCTGAGGTAGAATGCTTCTGGGTTCAATCCCCAGTAACACACACACACACAGACACACACACACACACACACACACACACACACACACACACAATCCCAATTTCATATGGTTTGTCAATATGCCCTAATGGAAATAACTACTTTTCACAGCCCCCCTTACATGGGGGTGGGGGCTCAAGGGTGGTCAACAGGGTAAGGAGACAGTTCTGGCCCTCCCAAATAAAAAAAAGCAAAATGCCTCTGAAGGAGGCAGCCTTCTGGCCCTTGCTCCTGCTCCAAACTGAAGCACCAATATGGAACTACAGCTGAAGCCGCCATCTTGTAACCACCAGGCAGTCAAAAGGAAAATGAAAGCCATAGAGGAGGATGAGGAATAGAATGACAAGAATATATACTGAGACATGGGATATCACGGAACCACTGGATCACCCTACATTTTGTGCTTCAAGGGAAAATAAACCAGTCTTTGAGTAAGCCACCTTACATGCACACTAACATTCCATAAGCCAGCAGCTCAGTAATGACAGTATAATAACACTTGCTGACTCACAGGGGTGAAGAATCAGAGAGCCTGGAAATCCTGTGCAACAGAACATTTCCTGCACATCCGACGTCTGCTCAGAGGCACCAACCACATGCCTCTTGGCGATAATATAATCTCCCTTAAGATTAAAAAAAAAACCAAACCCCTTTAAAGAGACAGATGGACTTGAAACGTTAAGACAAATGTGGCAAAGTGTTTAGCGTATCATTTCTGAGCAGGGAAGTGTGTATGCCACTTCGATCAACAATAGAGGAAAGACGGAAATCAACTAAAATTAGAATCATGCCAGAGCCCTGACATTTCAGATGATATTAAAACTACAAACTGGCACTTATAAATGACGAGGAACACTCGGGAGACAAACACATCTGCCTCGTGTCGCTGATTAAAGTATGAAAGGAAACATTAAGACTCAGCAGTTACTGATAATGCCTGGAGAATTTCAGATTAGTTGTAGAGACAAATAAGAAAATACTGTTTTTCTGGCTCATGAAGAGGCATTGAGGCTCAAACACCTGGCTGTTGAAACAAACAAAATCCCTTGGGGCTGCTTCATTTCTGTTCTTCAAAGTGGGTAACTTTGGACTTCTGCATGAACTGGCCAAAGCAATGAATGGTACAGATGAGCCTGGGGACATCCCGCAGGCATGGCGAGCATTGTTAGGTTGCTATGCAGACATAAGGAAATGTACAAAGAAGAAAAAAGTCTCCTTTAGCCAGAGTTATTTTTATTAAGAAAACTCAGACTTTCGCAGGAGCTTCAGCCAGTTAAGCTTTCAAGTGTGTGGTGTGTTCACCCAGAAGTGTGCTTAAGTATCCCCCTGCCTTCCCATCTCAGCCCATAGGCTCATGTGTCATGGACCCCAGTCAAAGGCCATCACCAAGTGTCACCCCAGAGCTGGCCGCTACCTCATCATTACTGACTCAGAACAGACCGCAGAGTGAAGGCGGTATCTGAGGGACCACACCTGAGCAACGAGCAGCCTCTAGAGTACCCCAAGACACCAGCCACCTCTGATGCACCCAATGGACAAATGGAGACAAGCAATTTCACTATGAGGGTGAAACGGGATATGAAGTCTCTTGTCCTCAGCCTGCTAAGAACTTGACTGTCTCCAGTCAGACATGATGTCAGGGATCCTATATTTCAACAAAAACTACTTACTCCAAAGGAAAGAAACTTGAATTTTAATTGTGACTGTACTGAATGGATGAAGAAAATCTAAGGTTTGGGTTTGGAATGTGCCCCCAAGAGCTCATGTATTGAAAGCATGTCCCCAATTCAGCAAGGTTTAGAGGTGAGGCATGGCTGCAGGGGGTGGGTCATTGGGAGCGTGGCTTTGAGGACTATATCTTTCCTGGCCCTTTCCTCTCTTGCTTTCTGCTTCCTGACTGTCCTGAGCAGCTTTCCTCCCCCATGCCCTGCCACCATGATGTTTCTGCCCAGGAGCCAGTCAGCCATGAACTGAACCTCTGAACCGTGAGCCAAATAAACCTTTTTACCTCTAAGTAGTTCTCGTCAGGTGTTTTGATCACAGCAATGGAAAAGCTAACCAATATACCTAGCAACATGCTATTCTTCAGAAAGAGGGGCAGCATGTTTTTAAAGAGAGACTGACTTTGATTAGAACTCCAGTTTTCCTCACAACTGTGTGGCCTGAATGCATCACGAAATACTGCAGGGTCTCAGTATCCCTGCATTTAGAGGGCATCATGATAGCTGACATGTGGGAATCAGGGAGGATTCAATGAAATTACATTTGCAACGTGCCTGCCGGGTGGTTTGATGGATTTGATTAGCAGTAGTTGTAGTGTAGTTATCATTGGCAATCTTTAAAATGTGACTCATCCTTCCATCATGAGTAAAATATAGATTCAAGAGTAAATCATTATCATTAAAAAAACACTTTAGACCATTTAAAGATGATTTCTGATCCTTGATCTGAGGATTACAAAACACACTGCAGTTGGAAGGTTTTGCCTTACTCCAAGCCATGAGCTAATAGTAAAGACCAGGAGAGTCCCCCACTCTTGGACCCAGGAGGGCAACCCCACCTCCACAGGATCATTAAAGAGTGCATTTGCCCAGACCCAGAGTCCCTGGGGCTGAAGTAACAAAAGGTGAGTCAGGATGAAGCAGAACCAGGGTGGAGGGTAGAGGAGGAACTGCATGCCTAACATATATGGATCCTAAATACCACAGAGACTCAGAATAACAAAGAACATGGCTGAACCATATCTGGAGAGACAAGAGGCCATGAAGCAAACATGTGAAGACACACCAACGACAATGTGCATTACTGAGTACCCACCAGGTACCTGTCAAGTGGAACTCTTCATTGACCCTCAGGATACAGTTACAAGATGGAGCGAGTGTTCCTCATCCATATGAGTAAAACAATGTTCAAAACAGTACCGCCATTTAGGTCATGCCAGTCTTCAGAGCAGAGATGAACCCTTCTTGTCCTGAGGGTTTTCTGTTCCTTTCACCTTCACAAGGAACCCGCTGCCTTCAGGCTAGTCCCGGGTAACTTGGAGTAGCTTTATTGCAGCAGACAATGTGCGTCTTGATATCTTGGATCCAATTTGTTCTACAAAGCTAAAATGCTATAATACTGTTTGTTTCCTCACTTTGTTTTGTTTTCCTTGAAGTGATCAGTTCTTTTGGTTCATTTTTTTTTAGAAGTAACTGCAAAATACCCAAATCTGAAAACCAGAGTTTGTCTTTCCAACATTTTTTTCAAGGAAAAAATATTATTCTACATAAAAGTGGCAGTTCAGCTCACAAGTCAAACAACAGCACAAGGGTCTTTCTTGGAGACAACCTTGTCCTGTGGCATGTAGCACAGGTACAATATACCTACTTGACATTTCATCACATCGAATATTTGTAAATGCACTAAAGGATTGAGATTTAATAAAATGAACACTTTTTATTGCTTCACCATGTACTTATTTCAATGAAAGTGGTGTGTGCGTGTTTCTTTGTTTTTATTGGGAGTGTGTGGCAGGCAGTGGAGACTGAGGACTACTAGCACCCTTTGCTGTAGCTGCCTTGATTTGTACAAAGGCAGTCGTTCTACTCACCAATGCTTCTGCAACATCAGTGCAAATGTCAACAAAAAAGAAAAGGCAAATTCGCTGCCAGTGATAAAATTTGACCTTTCCAGAGAAAATGGAAATTTAGAAATCTTGTATCACCCCTCGGAGCTTTCCAATGCTTACAGATTTTTCTGATGAAATTAGTAGTGATATTAACAACTGTGATTTTTTGATGTCGTATTATAAAATGTGACAATTGGAAGATCTCCACAACTCTGTGACCCAATATTTTACAAATGAACAATGAATGGTATTATAAGAAAAACCATGCATGGTAAAAAAGCTATTTGAAGTACAAGACAACTCAATTTTACAAAAGATAGTCTATGAAAAGCTCACTGAATGCTTTAAATTTCATATTGCAATTAACCTTCATAGAACTGCTACTGGTCCCACTTGTCAAATTTTGGTATAGTATCAAATAAGTATATCCGCAATTATTTTAAAGGCTATTGACATACTCCCTCATTTCCCAGGTACATATCTGTGCGTGGCTGGATATTCCTCATATACTTTGATCAAAACAGCACACTGCAACAGATTGAATGCAGGATCTATGAGATCCAGCTGTCTTAAATCAAACCAGGCACTATAGAGATTTCAAACATGCAAAGCAATGCTGTTTTCTCACAAAAAAATGTCATTTTAGTAAATATGGTTATTTTTAATAAAAATGTTTTCACATATATAGAATTTATTGCTAACATTTTAAATGAATTAGTAAATCCATATGCTTACATTTTCTCGATTTTAATTCCTAGAGCATCAAATATCAATAGAGATAACCCATATGGGCCAAAACACTTGGGATCCTCAAGAAATTTTAAGGAAGTGTAGAAATACCCTGAAATGGTGCAGTTTGAGAGCTGTTGCCTTAAGTTAGAAAAATTCTAAGGACTCAAAAAGCAGTGTTAGTTAAGACAGATCTTTGTGTACCTTGTGTGAATTATTCAGGGTATTTTCAATGGTAGGCAGAATAAGAGCCCTCAAAAGCATTCGAGTCCTAATTCTCAGAATCTATGTGTTCGCTCATGTGGCAAAAGGGAATTAAGGTTGTGGATGGAATTAAAGTTGCTAACCAGCTGCATCTTGGATAATCCAGGTGGACTTAATATAATCACAAGAGTTCTTGAATGTGAAAAAATGAAGCCGAAGAGACCACAGTAGAGTGATGCAATATAAAAACACTGTTGGTTTCAGAGGGTGGCAGGGATGGCAAACTGAAGGCTGTGGCTGCCTCTAGAAGCTACAAAACAAGAAAGCAGATCTGCCCCAGAGCCTCCAAAAAGGAACACAGCCCTGCCACCACCTAGCCCAGCAGTACCCATTTAAGATTTCTTTTTTTTTTTTTTTTTGCAGTACTGGAGATTGAACCCAGGGGCATTCTATCTCTGAGCTACACCCCCAGCCCTATTTTTTATTCTTTATTTTGAAACAGGGTCTCACTAAGTTGCGGAGGCCTCACTAAGTAACTGAGGCTGGCCATGAACCCAGATCCTCTGGTCTCAGCCTCCCAAGTACTGGGATTACAAGCGTGCGCCACCACGCCCGGCTCCCATTTAAGATTTCTAATGTCCAGGACTGTGAAATAGCAAATGTATATTGTTTTCAAGCACTGACAGTTTCAAATTTACCCGAAGCCTGTGATCTTGAAAATAAGCCAATGTTTCAAGAAAGACTTCGATCATGTTTGCTCTAGGAAATGACTTACTGCAAAGAATGACTTAACTAAGACTCAAGGATGCCCTCTTGTCTACTATAACAAGGTCAAGTGCAAACCCTACACGTTCCCACTCTGTATCATATGGATGATTAGCTGAACTGTTTTGTCCACATTGCCAATTGGAGCAAAATATATGTGAACCAAAGTTCAGCTGAGCCTCTCTTCTTCCCCCAGCCTTCTGCACTCAGCTCACCTACAACCAGGGCCAGCACACAGCCCCTCCTTGATGCCCTAACAGTAGGGTGACCTCAGGGTGAAACGTTCTCTGATGGACTACCCTGTCACACCATCCTTATCATCATTCCTTTTCCAACAACTGGCTCTTTCTAGCCTTGTTCACTCTTCCTTATAAAGGAAAAGCCTTTTTCTTACTGATCTCTGAGACCCTTGCAGACTTTTGATTCAGTGTTCCCCCATTGCAACAGTCCATTCACCCTATTAGAATAATCCTTCCTAATAAACTCCCTATCTAAGTCTGGATTTATTTTTTGTTTTTATCTGGCACAACTGTGTTTGTAGTACTTTGTTATAGCAGCAATAGGAAACTAATACATCTCCCTACTATAGCTAAAAGCAACTTACTTCCTGGGTGAGTCAGCTTTTCATCGCTGTGACCAAAATACCTTAGTCGGGTGTGGTGGTGCACGCTTGTAATCCCAGTATGTGGGAGGCTGAGAGGAGGATCCGGGTTCGCGGCCAGCCTCAGCTATTTAGTGAAGCCCTCCACAACTTAATGAGACCCCATTTCAAAATAAAGAATAAAAAATAGGGCTGGGGTGTAACTCGGAGATAGAATGCCCCTGGGTTCAATTCCCAGTACTGCAAAAAAAAAAAAAAAACCTGACACAACCAGTGAAGATTTTATTTTGGCTCATGGCTTCAGAGCTTTCAGTCCATAGTCAGTCAGCTCCATTGCTCTGGACCTGAGAACATCATGGCAGAAGAGCATGCCAGAGGAAAGCTGCTCAGCTCATGACAGCAGGGAAGGTGGAAGAGAGAGATGAAGGGACCAAGGATAAGATACAGTCTCCAGGGGCATAACCCCAGTGATCCTCCCTGCTCCAACTATGCTTCACCTGCCTACAGAGTCACTACCTCCCAGTAATCCATTCAAATCATTAATCCATTAAGTGGATTGATCCACTAATGAGATTAGAACCCTCATGATCCAATCATTTCCCCAAAGCCTTACCTCTGAATGTTGCTGCAGTGGGGACCAAGCTTCCCACACATGAGATGTGGAGGACATTCCAGTCCCAAACCATCATTTTTCCCAAAGCAGTCCTGGAAAAGTAAATAGAGCAGGAGTGGGAGACAGCAATGTTATTTCCCACTCACCTGCAGTTCCTATCACAGGGCCAGTATGGTGCAGCTCATACCAGAGATAGGGAAGATAATGAGATTATAGAAGACTCATCAAGATGAGAAACATTACTCAATCAAATCGATGAGTCTGCTTACCTATCACCCCCTTGCCCACTCACCCTGGACAGGTGCACTGCTTCCTGCTGCTTGTGAGACACAGGAGGGACCAACTAAGCCAGAATTTAGCTCATCTTTGATAAATGACTAATGGTGTTTGTGGTGCATTGCCTAGGTGTGGAAAAGGGGGACTGTAGCTTTTTTTTTTTTCATGTAAAAAGTCCATGATTGCCCCCCCCACTCTGAAGGCCTTTGTTTTCCTGTCTGCATTATTTTAGTATCAGGAGGTAGAACGCAAGTAATACGGAGAGATGACAGTTTGAAGTTGCAAACTGCAACCCTCTTGAGAAAGAAATCATTTTTACCTCTGAAAAGTGATCCTGATGAACCAGATGTTTGAGTAATGTTGGATGCTATTTTAGTATCTTTGGATGTCATTTTTAGTTGAAGATTTTACAACTGAAGACACACAGGGCCCTGCTGGATTTTGTTGGCAGGCAGATCCTGACCAGCAAGTCAGCCACACACATGTACAATTACACATGCATGCACACTTCCGCTACACTGCATGGCTCCAACTTGGGCTGCTGCTCAACACTGCACATCTAAATCCACTGGCTACAAATTTTATTTGTGCAAAACACTCACTACTATGGGAGGAATATTGCTATACTAAAGATAACCAACAAACCTCCTCAGTTTTTCCCCAACTCTTGCACACAGTAGATAGATCTTGAGATTTCTGGCTTATTGTCCTATAAAACACAGCTTGGGTAATTTAGGATATCTCATAAAATGCGAAGGTTGTAAATGGGGAGACCTGCCCACAGCTGCACTCCTGGTCACGTTTTATTACTATTCTTTTCCTCTCTTGGAGCCCAGCATCCTGGTTTGCATTTCCCCTGCAGCTTGAGATCTGCAGGAGCCTTCCCCAGCTGAGTGGCCTGCGGCAGGGGCCATGGCCCCTCTCCAAGGAGCACATGGACTGCACACGTGCTGCTGGCATTTCCAACTGGCCACCTGACAAAGCTGCGACTCACCCCCATGTGAGGGTTGGAGTTGGGGAGAGGGGTAGGAAAAGCGGGGGGTCCTCAGATGAACTCAGTGTGCACATGGACAATCTCTCATTCTCTGGCCCAGGTTTGATTCCTGACTGTGTGGAGGCCCACTGGCCTGTGGTTCCTGAGTGGGTTTGGGGAGAGAGATAGTTTCTTGACATTAGATGCAAATTTGTGAAGGGTGAGCAGAGGTGTGGAGACATATTTTATCAGATTTACAATAAAAGGTTAAAACCACCTGAATAAACTTCAAAGTTCAATTGAGTCAAAAATACCTTCTTTAAATTTTCCAGTACAGCTCAAACTATTACAAATAATCTCTCGTATCTGTGTTTTATATTCAGTTGTAACCAAAGGGAAGCTTCTTTTTTTTTTTCTATGTCCAAGAAAAAGATTAAAGAGGAAGAAAGGAGAAAACAAAGGAAGAGGAAAAAAGTAAGAGTTGGAGGATAAAACAAATGAACCAGCTAGATAAAGGTAAAATGTAGAGGAAAAACAACAGTGGGTTTTCAATGAAGATCATATCAAGAATTGCCACAGCACCAGAACTTGAGAGCTAGAAGGATCACGGATTCCAATACACCCTTTTGATAAGTGAACACTGTCATGGTGTAGATGTGGGTTGGGAAAGAATTTCTAAGACAAAGAGTAGAGCTAAAGACAGGTTTATTTAGGGGAATAGGAATGATACATTAAAGAAAGGATGAGGACCACCTCCAAAGTGAGAGAGACCAGTGGAGAGATGGAGAGACACAGAGGTGGAGAGACTGAGAGGCAGAGAGATACCTCTGGGAGGCATGGCTCTTCTTTTACAGAAAACTTCATTAATGGTAAGCAAATGGGTTGGGCAGATGGTGAGTGTGTGGAGGGTGAGCCTGATCCCTTTAACCATGAGTGCAGAGCAGGGATAATGGTCTGGTTCTTCTTAGCCTCCTCAAGCTGACCTTAGGTGGTTGATGGATGGTACTTGGGTTGTGCCCATATCATTGGGCTTTGAACAATATCTTTCTCTAGACTTCTTTTGATCAGTCTAAAAATACAATCGGTAAGCTAACAAAATATATGAGCACCAATTAACCGGATTTATAGTACTCTAAGATTTGCTAGACCCTTTTAAGAATGCATGCTTGGAGGAAAACAGGCCAGGGCGATCACAGACTCTTTAGATTTGAAGCTACGGTTCCCCTTTTCTGCACGTAGGCAAGGGGCCACAAACACCATTAGTGATTTAGCAAAGATGAACTAAAGTCTGGTCTCGTCAGTCTCTCCCACATCTCACAAGCAGTGGGAAGCATTGCACCTCTCCAGGGCAAGGGAGTGATGGGTCAGTAGACCAATGACCGAGATGACACGAAGCAAGGGCCATTATTCGTGGTTCTAGAGTCCTCAGGTCCTTCCCTGAGGCCTGCACACACTCATGGACTCTAAGACTAGTTTTGACATCTTTCTCGCCAGGGAAATGCGACAAGGCAGCTGTCTGCATGCCGTGGATGGAAGCCCACACTCACTGCCTTTAGTCCTGTAGTCACCTTCTCTGGAACGCCTTTCTCCTGTCTATCCAGAGAACACCCGCTGGCAGTTATACTTCCCCTTGACCCCACCACTGGCAGAAATGCCCCCTCCTCCTCCCGACCCCGTAGACACTGGGGATGTTGAAGAAGGGGACCGTGTCTGATTTATCTCTGTAGACCCAGCCACTGGCAAAGACTCTGGCAGATAGAGGGAAGCCTCTGTGTAATGGCTGAAATAGAGCTTTAATGGACTCAGAATTTACTCATCTGACAAGCAGGTATTGATCACTACTGTGTACCGGGTCTATGCCATGAGGAAGGGACATAAAGATGAGTATGTCCCAGCCTCCACTTACGTAGAGCTCTTAGGCTAATGGAAATGAATGCAAATCTGTCAACCTCACTGGGAGCAAAAAGTACCTAAGTTTATTTCCTTCCTATAATGGGTCAGAGGCACCATATTCATGAGGCCAGAGTTATTCCGCCACTCTTGGAGAGGGCCATTTGGCTACATATCACAGCTGTGCCTAATGAAGTTTTAATAATTTGATATTTTTAAAGTTAAATTCACGTTAATAGAGACCTAAAGATGTTAGGGCTGGGTAAGAGAAGTGCAAGAGAGAAGGGAAGAAAAATAAAATCTGAGTAAAAGAAGAGTAAAAAGATCATCAAATTTTACAGTGGAAGATTTGAGTCAATTTCTTTGTCTCAAAGTGAAGGCTTAGAGGAGAATTTCCTTTTCTCCTTTAGAAAACCCACAACTGGCCCAGGAGGCCAGGCACGTACTCAGTTCCCACCACAAGATTTCATTTATAGCATTCTCCTATTTTTAAAAAATGGATTTCTATAAAATGTTTCATAATGTGGACCGGTTTCTTTGGGGTCTGCCTCTGCACTATAGCTGCATAAAAAAAGACATTAATAACTTCTCCGTTAATGGGTTTTTCAGAGTCTCTGAAGACTCACCTTGTACATTATAACTTCCTCCCACTTAGCCCCCTGGCTAAATCCTGATTGCCCTTGTAAGACATCTTCAGGGCACATTTCTTAAGTTCAAGATTGTCCTTATGAGAAATCACTTCCCATGCTATGCACAAGCGCGCTTGCGGAGGAGCCGAGTCTAAGTGCCGTCATCTCAAGTGTCACTTTACCTTCCTCGGTGAGACGATCGGCTCCGACAGGGGCTGACCCTGCCTCGTGGATGAAGAATTTCAATGACAGAGGCAGTGAGGCTCTATCCCCGACTTAGGAGGTGACATTGAACTGGGTGTTTCACGTTTTGTTTTCCTCTGCCAAGATACGCTAATCAACTCACCAACCATCAGTTGTAGAGGGTGAGGTGGAGTTCCCAGGAAATTACCATGCTGTTTTGACACCTATGGAAGAGGGGGAGAAGGGCTCAATAAAATCCTAGTTTCTAGCTGTGTTCTTGTATACAAGGGATGAGCAAATAAGTATACATGAGGAGTGTGTGTGTGCGTGCACGTGCACGAGCAAAAAAAAAAAAAACGAGAAACCACCGTTTCAGTGTTGTGGATAGAGCCTCACTACCCCTATCATTAAAATTCTTATATAAATAAACAAATGCATACACAAGTGTGTATTTTAAGACCCCAAATTTGAGACTCCTGATGTACTTTTATATTACCTATCCATCTATATTCAATGTATATGAATACGGGACGTGGCATCACAGATTATAAACCACGAGAGGGCAGAAAGCATGGCGGGCTCACGTGTGTCACTGCTTCTGGTCTTGACATTGCAGACTTTTCCAGTTCCAGTAGAAATCAAGCTTTCATCCCTGCAAGTGTCTATCGCTGGGATTAGTGACTGCTAGCAACCCGCGATAGCTTAGCAAATAAAGCCTGAAACAGAAGTGACCGGGAGGTCCCCTGGCTCTCTTGCTAAAGCAGGAGATCTTTACTTTTTATGAGAAACAGCTTTAAGGGTTTTTTTCCCTTTAAATGCACTTAGGTGCATACATGCGAACGTTTGCGTGCAGTTTTTGGAGGATCACAGGCCGTGGCCGCCAACTCGAGAATCGACTCTTGAAAATATTGCAGCAAGCTGGGCATGGTGGTGCATGACTGTAATCCTAGTGTTTTGGAGGCTGTGACAGGAGGATAGTAGGATCAAGACTGGACTCAGAGACTTAGTGAGACGAGACCCTGTTTCCTAATAAAAAATAAAAAGGGCTGGGGGTGTAGCTCAGGGCTAGAAAGCCCCTGGGTTTAATCCCCAGTACCAATAAATAAATAAATAAATAAATAAATAAATAAATAAATAAAAAGGAATGAAAGAAAATATTGCAGCAAGCAGCTGGCCTCATCTCCTGTATTCTGCCTTCCTCCCCAGCAGGAGGTTCTTTCTTTCCTTGGTTCTGGGCTGTCTTCAGTGCTATCCAGAGCACCAGGAACGAGCTGTGGTCCCTGTGTGCCTCTCCACACTGCCCTTGAAGGAACAATGGTCGGATTAACGAAGCAGCACTGGCTTTCGACAGATGACAGAGCGTTTGCAGCACTGAGACTCCTTGCCTAACAAATGGCTGTCTCACGCTCCGCGCCACGCTGTCACGAGGCTGTCACGGGCTGCCTGGGCGTTGCACACATCCCAGCAAGCTTGGCCAACTGGCACTCACAGGAGATGACATCTATCAACAGCATCAGCCTCCCTGGGGCCCCCAGCAGCACCCAACGCTCAAACACAAAGCCTGCTAGAAGAGACCTGGGGCAGCAGCTGCACGTGAGCAGCGTGCAGACGGAAGGCAGCTCCAGAAGTCAGATGAGGGGTATGATTCCGTGTAGCTTGCTGGCCGAGAGCGCAGGCTTTGGACTCCATGGCCCTCCTGCTGCCACTTACTGGCCCTTTCAAGCTACCAGCTAAACTACCCTGATCCTCAGTTTCCCCAAATAGAAAACAGGAATTATTGGGGGAAAAAATTTCATTTTTCCAAAGTTACTATAATTGGTAAATGTAATGGCAATAAATACAGATATAAAACTTTGCACAGCGCCTGTCAGGTTTTAAGTACTCAAGAAACTCAGAAACCAAACAGTAAATGCAAGTCAATTCTAACTTATAAAAGGAAACCATGTGAGTCCTGTCGGAGAACTATATAGCGATGCCTTAATCTGCTCGGGCTGTCATCAGAAATGACCATGGACGGCGTGACTTAACCCATAGAAATTTACTTCCTAATACTCCTGGAGGCAGAAAGCCCAGAACCCAGTGCCAGCTGACTTGATAGGTTCCAGGTCCCTAGGGAGGGCTCGCTTCCTGGCTTAGAGATGGCGACCGTCTTACTGCATCCTCCCATGATGGTGGCCGTAGGGGATAGTGCAGGAGAGAGAAGAGAACAGAAAAGAAGAAGAGAAGAGGTGGAGAGTGGAGGGGAGAGGACAGGAGAGGAGAAGATGCTTTCTGGAGTCTCTTCTTATAAGGACACTAGTCTTAATAGATCAGGGTCCCATCCTTATGACCTCGTTTAACCTTTTTTTTTTATCTTTTGGAGGTACCGGGGATTGAAACCAGAAGCATTCTACCTTCAGGCTACACCCCCAGCCCTATTTTTTATTCTTTATTTTGAAACAGGGTCTCACTAAGTTGCGGAGGGCCTCACTAAGTAGCTGAGGCTGGCTGTGAACCCGGATCCTCCTGTCTTCGCCTCCCAAATACTGGGATTACAAGCATGCGCCACCACACCCGGCTTCTCATTTAACCTTAATTACCTTCTTAATTAATTAGGCTCTACTCCAAATACAGCCACATTCGTTGTTGGGACTTCAATATATTCGATATATACACTGGGGAACAGTGAGCACAATTCAATCCATAGCAAGTAATAATAGATTTCATGTATTCTTAGAAACATGGAAAGTGAGACCAAAACTAAGATATTGTTTCTAGTTTACAACTTTTATAAATTTTGATATGAGAAAATGGAAAATTCTGTATTGAGAAAATAGCCCATATAAAATAGCTTTCTCCTTCTCCTGGCCAACAGGAAGCCAGGCCAAGCAAAGAAATTCTCCAGCCCTTGAGCGCTGTTGTGAGTTTGTGTAATTTGAGGTTAGGGTGATGGAGCCAGAAGTAGGACAAAGCACACAGAGCAGCAAGGTGTCAAGGCGGAGGGCAGAAGGCAGGCTTGCCCACCAGCCATCGGCACTGGAGGATCATGGGAGCCAGAGAGAGCATCCTAAGGCTCTTGGCACACAGGGAGTAAAGAAAAGGGAAGGGGACGTTTCTGAGTTGAGAAAAACCTGCCTGGTTTTCTGCTAAGTCTACATGGTTTTCCTTCTTGTGACTAATCCTGGAGAAACTAAAATTTGAGAGGGAAAAATCTCTCCCACGTGTTCCTGCTCCTCCATCTGCTCCCAAGCTGCTCTGGCTCCTTTGGCTTGAATACCTGTCCTCCCTCCCTGGGGGCTCCATAGTCCTTCAAGTCCAGAGCAGCAACTAGTCCCTCCACCCACCAGCATTCTCTCTCTCTCTCTCTCCCTCTCCCTCTCCCTCTCCCTCCCCCTCTCTTTCTCTCTCTCCCTCTCCCTCTTCCTCTCCCTCTCTTTCTGTCCCAATACACTTTTAATTTCCCCACACTTACTACTCTGACCTTTAAGCAAGTTCCTCACCTCTCCATGCCTCAGTTTCCTCCCCCTACAAAATGGGTACAACATTCACAGTTATCTCATAGATCTGTGATCATTAATGGAATGGCAAATGTGAAGCATTTGATATTGTGGATGGCATATTACAGTTGCTTAAGGCATCTTTGCCCAGTATTCTTATAATACGTTGTTTGTAAGTTGTATGTTTTACAGATCTTGAACAACTTTCAAGGCCCTATGGCTTTTTATTAACTACATAATATTTACAGGACTCCATAAAAATAGCTCTGGGCATTTAGAATGGATGCCATATTCTTTGAAAGAAAGTTGGACTGGATTCATGATTCTATGACAAATTTATGGTTTTCCCCTACAACTCATTGATATTCTAAAATCACCCTTGTTGAGGTATAATTTATACTCATTAGATGAACCCTTTTTTTATTTATTTTGACACATTCTTATACCATTGTAACCACCACCACACACAGGATGTAGATCACGTCCATCACCCCAAAAGATCCACTGTGCCTCAGCATAGGCAAGCTCATCCTGCTTCAACCCAAGGAAACTACTGACCTCCTTTCTGTCACTATAGATTACTTTTACCTCTTCTATAATTTTGTGTAAGTCAAATCCTACCATATTTTTGCATTTTTCTGATGTCTTTTGATCAGATGAATATTTGTGAGATTCATCCATATTAATGAATCTGTCATTAGCTAACTTTTTATTGTTGTGTAGTATTCCATTGTATAGACATACCAGACTTTGTATATAGCTTCACCTGCAGATGGACATTCAGTTGTTTTCATCTTCTATCTATGAAGAATAAACCTGCGATGAACATTTCAGTACAAGTCTTCATGTGAATATAGTTTCATCTCTCTTGAGGGCAATCACTAGTCAATATGGCAAGTGAATATTTATAAGAAACTAACAAGTTATTCCCTATTTTTATTTCCCACAAGCAATGTATGATTTTGGTGTTGTTCTTTCCTTTCACTATTTGAGTAGGTATGCAGTGGTATCTTATTGGAGTTTTCATTTATATTTCCCTGATGACTAATAACATTGGTCATCTTTTCGTGTGTTTCTTGAACATTCATGTATTACTTCATATGAAAGGCCTGTTCAAATATTTTGTCTGTTTTCCTTATTACTGAGTTGCAGAAATTCTTTATATATTTGAAATGTAAGTCCTTTGTGATATATATACACAAAGATTCTCCCAATCTTTAACTATCCTTTCATGTTTTTAACCATGTCTCTTTTAAGAAATTCAACTTTTTGGTGCAGTCCAATCATTTTTCTTTTATTTAGTTTTTGTATCCCAAGAAAATTTTTCTTACCTTAAGGTCATAAACATTTCCTCTTATGCTTTTGTCAAATAGTTTTATGGTTTTAGTTTTAACATTTAGCTCTATGATCCATTAAAAGCGTATTTTTGGGT
Organism: Glis glis; assembly: GCA_004027185.1. Lineage (NCBI taxonomy): Eukaryota > Metazoa > Chordata > Mammalia > Rodentia > Gliridae > Glis > Glis glis. The sequence continues at coordinate 18,399 of PVJS01012668.1, read as the reverse complement.
AAGCTGCAAGGTAAATTTTCACACATATGTCCAGCTCTTCTAGAACCATTTATTAAAAAAAAGACTTTCCCATTGAGCAATTGACAGCTTTGCTGAAAATCAATTGAATATATATTCAATATATGTATAAGTATTTATAATATCAAGCATTTATATTTATATGAATATTTTATTTAATATATTTAATAAAATATATGTAAAATAAATATTTTACATATATAGATTTTTATAAATATGTATAATAATAAATAAATATAAATATTTATAAATAAACATATTTTTATGAATCAATTGAATATATATATTTTAGTAATATATATATTCCTATATACTATGCACTCATATATCTATATTCCTATTTTTAGACTCAATATTCCGCTGCATTGCTTTTTGTGTCTATTTTTAGCCAATACCACAATCCTGAATACTGCTAAGTCTTGAAATCAGGCAATATAAGTAAGTGCTTCACCTTTATTCTGCTTTTTCAAAATTATTTCAGTTGTTCTTCAGCACTCTCCACTAGAAATTTTTGTGGTGATAAAAATGCTCTGTATCTAACAATATCCATTAGCCACGTGCAACTAAGAGCACTCACAATCTGGCTACTATGAGTGAGAAACTGAATTTTATAAATATTACTTAATTTAAGTTAATTTAAATCTAACTTTTTTTTACCATGTTGGATAACAAAGCTCTTTGCATTTACATAGAAATTTTAGAATCTTTGCAAAAGTCTACCAGAAACAACTTTCTGGGTTTTTGGTTGGGTTTGCGTAGAATCTGAAGATCAATGGGGAGATTCGACATCTTAGCATCGAGTTCTAAATTCAAAATAAACCTCTCCATTAACTAAAATCTTTAATTTTGTCTTACTAATACTTCATAAATTTCTGTGCACAGACCTTACATACTGCCATAGTACACTCAGGCTACTATAATGAAATGCTGTAAACTGGATAGCTTATCAATAATAGAAATTTATTTCTGGTACTTCTGGGTGCTGCGACGTTCAAGATCAAAATGCCGGTCGATTCCGTGTCCTAAGGCAGGCCCACTTCCACTCCATCAATAGTGCCTTCCAACTGTGTGCTCACGTCGCATGGCGGAAGCTGGGAATAAACCCCCTCAGGCCTCTTGTATGAGAGCACGAACCCCATTCATGAGGGCTCCATCCTCATGACCTAACTCCCCAAGCCGCCACCTCCTAATGCTATCATTTCAACATGTGAATTTGGAGGGGAAGGGGAGCAAACATTCAGACCAAAGCACACAGGTTTTGTCCAATTTATTTCTAAGTAATTTGTTTTTCTATGCAATATTAAATGGCATTTTTATTTTTTCCTTCCAATTTTCATGGCTAAAACATAGACATAACGTTGAATTCTGTATATTAAACTTATATCCTGAAACCTTACTAAAAATTCACTTATTCTAGTATTTGTCTTCATAAATGGTAGATCCCTGAGGCTTTTGTGCATGCATATAAACATCATCCATATATACATATAAAGACACTTCTTTTTTTTTTTTTTTGCGGTACCGGGGATTGAAC
>PVJS01012668.1:0-16747 GCA_004027185.1 Glis glis | reverse complement strand
AGAGAGCGAGAGAGCTGAGTGGCCTCGAACCTGGATCCTCTGGTCTCCGCCTCCCAAAGTACTGGGATTACAAGCGTGCGCCACCACGTCTGGCCCTAAAGACACTTCTTCTGGCCAGACTAAGTCCTTTCATTTCTTTGTCTTGTCATATTGCCCTACATAGAACCTCTACTATAAGACTGAGATTCTAAGCCAGGCATGGTGGCGCACGCTTGTAATCCCAGTACTTTGGGAGGTGGAGACCGGAGGATCCGGGTTCGCGGCCAGCCTCAGCTCGCTCTCTCTCTCTCTCTCTCTCTCTCCCTCTCTCTCTCTCTCTCTCCCTCTCTCCCCGCAACTTTGTGAGACCCGGTTTCAAAATAAAGTATAAAAAATAGGGCCGGGGGCGTAGCGCGGAGGTAGAACGCCCCTGCGTTCAATCCCCGGTACTGCAAAAAAAATAAATAAATAAATAAGACTGAGATTCTGTGATGGAAGGGGCTGGCTTAGTCTTGTTCTAGTCTTATGAATCACTTCAATAAGTTTGGCATAGTTTTTTTTTTATAGATACCCTTTACTAGATTGAGGAATTTCCTCCTTCTCCTAGTCTACTGAGAGTTTTTATCATGAATGGATGTTATGTTTTGTGAAATTTATTTATTCAACTATCAAGATATCATATGAGTTTTCTTTCTTAGCATGTTAGTGAAGTTATTTCATTGATTTATTTCCAAACGTTAAACCACCTTTGCATTCCAGAAATAAACTCCACTTGGTTACAATGCATTATCCTTTCTATACATTGCTCAACTCAATTTGTTAACATTTGCTAAAGATGATTACATTTTACATCTATGAAGGTATTGACTGAGATTCTAGCTTGCATTGTTTCTGATGAGAAATCAGTGTTTTTTTTAATTTCATTCTCCTGTGGAAAATGTGTTTCTTCTCTTGCTTCTTTTAAGATTTTGCTCTTTTAACTGGTTTTTAGCAATTTCATTATGGCATGCTTTGGAGAGTGTGTGTGTGTGTGTGTGTGTGTGTGTGTGTGTGTGTGTGTGTCTTCCAGAATTAGTTAAGTTTCTTAAATCTGTATTAATAAAGATTTTATCAAATTTGGGGAAATGTTGGACATTTTTCCTTTACATAACTTTTTGCTCTCATTTCTTTCGTACTCCAGATATGTTCGACGTTTGGTATGATATTACAAATCACTGAGTCATGTTCAACATTTATTTTAGCCTTTGCCTTTGATTATATTAGCAGCTTCAAAGTCCTTATCTAACAATTACATCATCTATGTCATTTCTGAGTCTATTTCTTTCTTTTTTTTTTTTTGTACTGGGGATTGAACCCAGGGGCATTCTACCCCCAGCCCTATTTTTTATTTCAAAACAGGGTCTCGCTAAGTTGCTGAGGGTCTGAATCTATTTCATTGAATTACATTCCTCTTAAATATAGGTCACATTTTTTTCTACTCCTTTGTCCAGTCATTTTTAACTGGATGATGATGGAATTGTGAATGTTATGTTTTCTGCATGCTTGGGCAGGTATTTAAGTTAGATATCTGCTTGGTCCCTTAGATACTGGTTTTTAGTTTCCGTTACAGTAGGTTTAGAGCAGTCTTTATTCTGGGGCTATTTTAGCTCTGCTACTAAGATGCGAACTTCAGGAGTCTCTACTGAAGCATGACCTTCTGGAGTTTCCAACTGAATGCCTCAGGTATTCAACAAGGTCTTCTCTGTCTGACTTGTCAGAAATTAGTTATGTCCCAGGGCTGTCAGCTCTGAGAATTATTCAAGTACAGCCCTCATAATAGTTATTCTTTTCCCAGCCCATGCACAGGAAGATCAGTGGTCAGTCAAAGATCAAGGGAACACCCATGCAAAGTTTTGGAAATCTTTCTCTGAGAAGCTCCCTTCTACCCAGTCTTCTGTCCTACAATCCCAGCTTCCTCCTCTGTCTTCTCAGCTCAGTGCAACCACTATGCTCAGCTTGTGTTCTCTCTCCTTGCACCATTGTCCAAAAAGTGCTTTAAAGCAGACATCTGGGACAAATGTAAGATTCACTATAACACTCTCTGTTTCTTGTTGTGGATAGGAGTTTAGGCTCTAGAGTTTGAATCCCAGTTCCCGTATTTACTAACTGTAGGTCCTTGGGCAAGTTGTGAAAACTTAATGAGCCTTTGTTATCTCATCTTTAAAATTGTAATAATAATGGTACCTACCACCTAGGGCCATTGGGATGCTTAAATTAGTTAATACATACGCAATACTGGCAGCAGTACCTAACACAGAGTAAGTGCTAGGTAAGCATTAGCTATTGCTGATATTATCGCCCACTAGGAGCTTATGTATATGAAGAACAGACAGGGAAAAACATGAAACAAGAAGCTAATAAAGGAATGGACAAAAACACAGTGAACATACAACAAAATGCTGCCTCTGCAAGGATGCTCCTATGTCCCCTGACAACGTACTAGTCTTCATACAACGTGCCTTGAATTGGACACCAGACCACTTTCTGAATCTCCCCAGATCCACTAAGCATGATCTACCCTCTGGGTCTCATCCACTTGTTTAATTTTCCTGCTAGAATGGCTCCAGTAAAGACCCACACACTTCTGTAACCATTTCTCCTCATCTCCTAACATCTCATCCATTTTCTCAGTCTCCCCAGAGGATAAGAGCTGGAGGTTTTGTCTCAGCTTCTATCTTATTTGTCATGGCGGAAACTACAACAGTCCCAATACCCAGATCCAACACAACTGGACTTCTAGCAGGTCTAGCCTTCTCACTAGCTGTCCAGAGTGACAAATTAACACTACTAAGCAGTGTGAGGAGTCAGTGGCCTGTGGGAAGTACTTTGACCTTAGACAGACATGAAAAATCCAGCAGATACGGTGACTTCATGCCACCTCTCCATCTCTCTAGAAACCTCCCTATGACTAAGCATCGTCGTGAGGAGCCATAGCCAGCCCTTTAGGCACCCACTCTGAATTCTTCCTTGTCTCACTTCCCTTTCCCCCCTATTGTTGCTTTGCTCAGATTTCATTCTTCTATAACGCGTAAACATGCATGCTTGACCTCAGCCTCTGTTTTCTTGGGCAAAAACAACTGGTTTTCTTCCAGGAATATAGATTAATTTGGGTTGACATATATACCATATCTTCTCTTTTTGCATATTAATTATCCATTGTTGTATAATGAAGTATCCAACCGGTAGCAGCCTAAATCAATAAACATTTACTATCTCACAATTTCTATGGGTGAGGAGTTCAGAAGCAGCTTGGCTGGGTGGTTATAGCTCAAAGTCTCTTGAGAGGTTGCAGTCCAGGTAACAAGCAGGGCTACAGCCATCTGAAGTCCTGACTGAGGCTGGAGTTTCTGTTTCCAAGATGGTGCATTCACACGGCTGTTGGCAAGAGGCCTTAAGTTTTTCATTAACTTTTGGTAGAAGGCCTGAGTTCTTCACTATATTTATTTCTCTTAAGTGTCCTTACAACCCAGCTACTAGTTTTCTCCAGTAGAAGTGTCCCCAGAGAAGGCAACGAGGATGATCCAATAACTTTATGACCTAGTCTTTGACATGAGACACCATCATTTTGCCTCATTCTATTCATTAGAAACAAGTCACCAAGTCTAAGCCACAGTCAAGGGGAGTAGGATTATTCTCCACCTTTCGTAGGGAAGAGTGTGAACTGATATTAAAAGCACTACACCTAGTTTCCCTAGTTGCCAAGAATGTGTGCTTACAAGACAGATTTCTGAGGGTATTGTTTGTAGATTTGAAATAAGGCAATACCAATGATTCCATAAAAGGATTAAACTCATGGTCACCACCAAAATTCTGCAGAGTTTTGATGAATTGTCATATGGTATTGCCCTAATGTAAATGATTCACACTTGTTTTCAGATTTAAGTATAATGTCAAGGAAAGCACCTTAAATTCATTTTGGTCCAGTCTGTTTTTCATTCCCCCCTCTCTCTGACCTATATATGCATTTTGAAATAAATAAATGCTATAGTTTGGAGCTGGAATGTCCCCAATGATTCATGGGTCGAAGGCTTGGTCTCCAATGCAGGAGTGTTTAAAGGTGCGGCTTTGGGGAAATGATAGAATCATGAAGACTCTGATCTCATCAGTGGATCGATCCACCGATGTGTTCATAATTGAATGGACTATTGAGAGGTGATAGAAACTGTAAAAGTTGGGACCTAGTCAAAGGGAGTACCATATCTTGCCCCTGGCCCCTTTCTTGCCTTGCCTCCTCTTTTATTTTCTTCTTCTTCTCCTTCCCTCTTCCCCTCCTCCTCCTCCACCTCTTCTTCTCCTTCTTCTTCTTCTCTTCCCTCTATTTCTATCCCTATCCCTCTCCTTCTGAGTCATGAGCTCCTTCACTTCCTTCTGCCGTGATGTGCTACCACATCATAAGCCCAGAAGCAATGGAGCCAGTCAACTGTGGACAGGAAGCACTGAAAACCTGAGTCAAAATACATCTTTCCTCATTTAAGTTCTTTTCCTTGGGTATTTTGTCACAGCACTGATAAGCTGACTAACACAATGTCCCAACAATTAATTGATCTGCACTGACTGCATTTACAATTGATAATAAATAGTATCAAAAACAAATGTTTTCATGTGTCAGTGATTACAAGGTTATTAGAAGAATCAAATGAGTTATCAAATGAAAACATCATTGTAGTATAGTGGCTGGCACAGTAGATGTTCGATACCCTCAACCCTCAATAGATACTCTCAACTCTCAATAGATACTCTCAACTCTTGATAGATACTCTCAACCCTCGATAGATACTCTGAACCCTCAATAGATACTGTCAACTCTCAATAGATACTCTCACTTCTCGATAGATACTCTCAACCCTCGATAGATACTCTCAACTCTCAATAGATACTCTCAACTCTCGATAAATATCCTCAATTCTCGATAGATACTTTCAACCCTCAATAGATACCATCAACCCTCGATAGATACTCAACTCCCCATAGATACTCTCAACTCTCCATAGATACTATCAACCAATAGCTCTTGGCTTATTGCTGTTGGAGTCACTGCAACTATAATCTTATGGTTCCAGATCACATAACCTGAGTTTGTTTTCCTCTGTCTCTAAAGTAACTTGTCTCTTTCACCTATTTTGTTGGTACAATACATATAAAAAGAATAACATGTCAGGTTGAGCATTTTTGCGTAACTGCCTTCTTTCCATACTTGGTCTATCTCTTTGACCTTGGTGAAACACAAAGCGAATTTCCTTCCCACTACAGTTTTAATGAGGTTATTACCCTGCATATCCAATGAGATAGTGGCTTATGTCATAAGTTTCCTACTTCAAGGTAGATTCTTTCAGCTAATAAAAGAATTAACCTTTTAACTGAAAATAAACTTTAATTGCTGGTCACTGCTGTATAACCCTAGATGTATTACTATTTAAAATTAACACTTTGCATACATATAAAGGTAAGCCTTATGTGTAGCTACTCATTAAAGATTTTTATGTCTCTTGTTAAGCTCCTATGTATGCCAATTTTTAATTATTTGCACTAATAGGTAACAATATAATTAAAATTAATGAACCACTAACTCCATCCTATCTTCCCAAATCCCTTCCTTTTCTCTTCACCAAAACATCCAACACACTTAAATAAGTTTGATCTCTTTCTATTTCTACTACTCATGCTTATAGATAAGGTACTAATGAGCAAAGAAGAATCAAAATAGGTTAGCCGAAAGAAGAAAATCAAAGAGCTTACTCTACTCTAATGTGAATACTCATTTTGTGAAGAAATAAAAGCAACTGTACTTCTAGGTATGAGAACAGACTGGAAAATTCTGTATATAGTGGTAAATTATAAGTGATATGCCCTTAGGTCAAGAAGTAATGCTTTCAGCCAGGTGTGGTGGTGCATGCCTGTAATCCCAGTACTTAGGAGGCTGAGACAGGAGGATCACAGTTTCACGACCAGCCTCAGCAATTTAACAAGACCTGCAGTAACTTAGCAAGACCCTGTTTCAAAATAAAAAATAGGGCCAGGGGTGTGGTCAGAGGTAGAATGCCCCTGGGTTCAATCCCCAGTACCACAAAAAAAAAAGGAAAGGGAAAAAAAAGTGCTTTCAACTAGGCCAGTAAATAATTTTTAAGCTACATGCCAACTTCATATGATGCATGATGTTGGAGCATGTATTGATAAGAATTCCAGAACCAAGAACAATGGAGGAGAGAGAGTGGTGCACATCTAGACTTCTGAGAACAGCCTAATTTATTCATAATAAATTGCTTAAGCCATTTCAGATCCATCATGCCCACCTTTGAGCCAGCGATACCTTCCATTTCTGGGACACAGATTAGCATTTACCATTAATTCCTTCACCTCATCTCCATTAATTCAGCTGCCCTTGTGGACCCCCACTAAACTGTGCTCACTGCTCAAGGAGGACTGCAGCAAGGAGAGCAGCTGCACAGAAAGGTCAATGAAGAGAAGGAAGAAGGGAAGAACAGTCCATGCTCTGTGGGAATAATCAGAAATTGCCCCAGCTCTGCAAAGGGCTTGTAATGCTCTGCTCAGGACAGAAGGAGAATGCAAGCTTGCTGCCCTTGGAGGCTTTGCCTGGTGACTCACGGCCACATGAAACGACCCAGCTTGCCTGCTGGGTATAGTCTTAGGTTAGGGAGAGCACAAATGGGCTTCTACAGAAGCAATAGGACTGGGCCCCATCTGACAGCTTCTGGAATGCTCTTATTTATACAAAAGCAGCTAGTCTACATAAGGCCAGTGCTAAACCACCATGCATTTGACAAATATGGCTACCCAGTGCCTTGTTAATGGAGGACATTGTACTATACTCTGATTTTACTTCCCGCTTCCTCCAAGAGGTGGTGAATTTTGCTTTAACACTACTAGCCCTCTGGAAGTTATCTTGAAGTATATTCTAGCTTATCAGAGAGAAATCCAACACTCTGTCTCCAAGAACCAAGAAAGTGATTGAACCGTTGCTTTTATTTTTTTGGAGCAAGAAGGATCGCTTTATGCTCCTGGAGGAGCAGTGTACCCTCATGCTCAGCACGCAGCTTCCAAAGAACGTTTAGTCACCAGGTTCTCTTCAGAATCCATTTCTTTAATGAGTACTTTGCCCTTACAGAGCTGACTCACACAGATGCATAAGGCCCCACAGCCGATGTGCCCTAGATCCAGCATGTCCTTCCAAACAAATGCCCAATAGCTGAGAGCCCATTTATTGTAGAGACAAATGCATTTGTTCCCATTGGAGGGCTGCAGGCAAAGTCTAGCAGTCTGGAAACAGAAAGAGGAAAAATATCTTTATATCATATGTCTTGGGTACGATTTCAATCAAAATAAAGCCAAATTTATACCAAAGACTTCCGAGTCCAATCTTAATACTTTTGTGCACACAGTTTGTTATGTTTTAAAACTGAATCTTGATGTCACATGTATCCAATCTAAGCACCATTTATAATAGTTACCTAATGGGCCCAAAATGACATCCACGTGCAATTTTTGCCAATAAATATCTATGACGTTCCTATTGAAACACTGGCTTTATTATTTTTAAACTTTCTTAGACCACTTACCTTTAAATTTTTCCTTTTTTTCTGCTTTTCTTTGCAAGCTAAATTCTAACTTCACCACTCCCAGGCTATGTAACCTGGAGCAAGTCCCTTCACTCCTTTCTGCATGAAGTTTTTCACCCATGAAGTGAGGATATAATAGGTCCTGCCTCATAGGGCTGGTGGGAGAGCTGAATGTGTTAACATATTGAAAAACACACAGAACCAAAGTGGGTATAGGCCCGTGTCATTCTCAGATTCAATATTATCATTAGAGAAAGAGAAAAAATTTCAGGTTATATTATCTAAATCTTGAACACTACATAGTGACTGTTAATTAAGTATTAGCTATTTCTATTAACCAAAGTCCCACTACCCAACAGGACCATGTTCCAGGTATCTCAACCCTAAACATGCTTGCCTCATGCAATTCCTTTTCATCAGTGAAGTTCCCCTCATTAGCTGACTCCTGATATTAGACTGTCCTTCTTTTCTTTGGTTCTACTCTTTATGTTCCTTATAAATATGGTTTTGTATATGTCCAGTGGCTCCAATATATTCTGGCTGTCTTGGGTTAACTTCATGCAATTTCATATTTCTTTGGTAACTGCATATCTTTATACAGTTCTCCTCTGCCTCCCCCATAACATTCTTCCTGAAGGTAAGTAAACAAGATAAATAGGTCCCTGGGCAATGGGAGGGAGATGTTCATGGGCATGTGTTGGGAAAGAGCATCTTGAAGCCAGGTGAAGTGGCATACACCTGTAACCCCAGTATTTGAGAGGCTGAGACAGGAGGATTGCAGGTTTGAGGCCAGCCTCAGCAACATAACAAGACCCTCAGCATCTTAGCAGGACCCTGTTTCAAATAATACATATAATTAAAAATAGGCTGGGGTTTCTCTCCGAGGTAGAATGTCCCTGGGTTCAATACTCAGTATCAAAAAATGAAGAAAATAAAATAAAAGAGTATCTTGAGCAATCACTGGGCAAATCAGCAAGGATGCACCTTTGGAGTTTGTTTAATCTCAGTCTCTCATTATTTTGTGGTTCAAAGAGAGATAATACTTTAACTGTTACTTTTATTATATTCAAATGGTGGAAAGAAAATATGCTATCAAGTAAGTGGAAAGTTTTGCATGTGTTATACTCCTATTTTTCTTTCTTGGGAAAACCCATGAAGCCCAGAATGGAAGAATTATTTGGAAGAGAAGTGAAGTATACCCAAATCCAGGAATAGCAGGGATTTATTTTTTTTTACTTTTTTTTAGTGCTTTTATTGGTGCATTGTAGTCTCACATCACAATGAGTATCAGTTTGGTGTTAACGTTGGTTCAGTCTAGCCGGGCCTTGAAAGATAACCGCAGGCCATATGCAGCCCATGCTCCTGGCTCTCCTCATCTCCACTGTCATTGCCACCAGCCTCCCTAGGTCTCAGTACCTCCCTCTTGCATTCTAGTAGCCTCTCAGTCATTTTCCTCTCATACTCAAATTCTTCCTGACCCAAAGCACCTTCAAATTGATGTGAGGTTAATCTGATCACTGCACTCTGATCTTCAGTGGTTCCTTAGAGCCTTTCTCATAGAGTAGAAACTCCACATTCTAGCGTCCAAAGCCCTTCAGAAGTTTAGCCCCAACCTAAGCTTTCTAGCCCTGTCTCCTTTGATTGCCCACACACACCAAATCCCCAGCAAAGCCAGATGTTTCCCAATGATCTTTCTCAATGATTTGCAGTATTATTTCCACCTGAAACTTACTCTCCCATTCTCGCCAACTCTTGCTCATGCTCCTTATCAAATTCTACTTCCTTCCTGACCACATTCCCCATGTCCTCCCATGCTCATAAGATACAATCCTTTCCCCATCAAACTTCTCAATACCATACCACGCCTCTCCTGGGGCCTTTATTACATTCTGCTCTATATTATAATCCTTCGCATATTGAATTTCTTCCTCGCCATCATCAAATCATGTTCACCTTGAGGGTAAAGACCATATCGTTATATTCTCTGTCATATCAAACAGAGCTCAGCAAGCCGAAAGCACTGAGTTAATACTTCTTAACTTGAATTGAAGATTCTATTATGGAGAAATGTCCTTTCATTCACCTTAAATTTATTTTGTTTTATTTTGCAAATTTTACTATTATCTAATATTTATTTTTCCCTTTTGAATTTCTATTACCAACAGTGAATAATATTTTCAGTCGGTTGTGTCTAAATACTGAATGCCAGAAACAGATATAGAGGGAGAGGGAGAGAGAGAAAGAGAGAGAGAATAAATGAGAATGGAGAACCTGGCATTGCATTTAATATTTTCAGATAAAATTCCAAGGGCATCTCATGTTCTCTCATGACTGGAATAATGCACCAGCCTCTGGATCCCTGAAATAAAGTTTAATAAGCAAGATTGCATTACTACTCTATGTAATCATACTTCTCAATTACCCCCTGTGACTAGAGGTGGAGTGTAAGAGAGGTGACCGGGACCAGAGGGCCAAGGCCTCAGGAATGGATTGTTCTTGTAATTATAGGAGTAGGTTGTCATAAAAGCATATCTCTCTTTTGCGTTCTCTTTTGTACACCCTCACTTGCTATTTTAGCTGCTGGTATGTTAAGACACAGCAAGCAAGCCTTCCCCAGATGAAGCACCTGGACACCAGACTTTCCAGAACTGTGAGACACAGACTTATTTTCTTCATAAATTATCCAGCCTGTGATACTCCGTTACAGTCACAGAAAACACACTAAGACAAACTCCACCAAACTCAGTGCTCTCTCCTTTTTCTTGCTGTAAGCAATCTACTTTACAAATGCAGAATAATGAAATTAGGTTTAATATTAAAAAGTTAAGAATGTAGATAGAAAATATGTTTTTATGTCCTCACACTTTGCTTTGTCTCTGTGTTTTTTTTTTTTTTCTGGATCTCTCTGTGCCCTTTAAATGCCTTCATTTGGTCTACAAGTTCCAGGGTGAAAAAGATGAGAAGATTTAATGTTAAAGAATACTATAGTACAATTGGGTATTATGGCTTTGTAGTCAATAGTTTAAGTACAAAGCAAAAGGATCTTAATTTAAGAGATTGCTACAATGTTTTGTCTTGTTTTTCAACAGGAGCACCTGGGAAAATGTGCAGGTGTTGTTTAAATATATTTTTATAAGGCCCATCATAGCTCAGTAGATCATGATGAACACAGGTATGTAATATATAAACAATGTGATAAAGAGAAAGACTGTCAATAATTTTTGTTTTGTTTTTCATATTCTTTAAAGAGCACTGAATCTCTGAGGCAAAAACAAGAAAGCAAGAAAGAAATACTGACATTGGGGGAGTTAGGGAATGTTTTCAACTAATTTACATAGCACCTGTCAAAGTCCAGGGTTGAGTCTATCTATAGAAGACAATAAGGTCAGTTTCCACAGTGAAGAGCTCCAATAAAGCCATTTAAAATGTCCAAATATACACTTATTGTGACTCACTATTTTCATGAACGTACAAGTCACATACTGTCTGTTATATAGCCAGTGATGTTTTAGGTAACTGTACAGGTTCAATGGCCAAAAGGCTAAGTGTCTTGGAAACCCTTTGTCCTTAACCTCGTATAGCACATCTATCTGAAAGAGGAAAGAACAGGGTGGGGTTAGGGAAGGGCGCTCAGAAACTGGAATGTGCTTTTTTTCCCAAGAACACCAGTGAGGAAAAAGGAATACTATTTTGGGCATTGTCCACATGCCAATTCTCCACTCAGACATTTCTACTTCTTCAAACACTCAAATTTCCTCAAAAGCAAAATGCCCACATATTTTTCTCTTGCCATTTCCTTAACTTAAAATCTCTTCTATTATTCTATTCTTCCTATTAGGATTACTAGATTTGGCAATAAAAATATAGGACATCCAGTTAGGTTTGAATTTCAGGTAAATAACAAACAATTTTTATATAAGTATATTCCACATAGTATTTGGAATACACTTTGGCTAAAAACATTCATTTCTTATCTGGATTTCGAATTTAATACAATGAACACTTTTTAGCATAACTGTGTCCCAACTATTATATCAAATATGTTTACATTGAAAAAGTATTTGATGTTTATCTTCAATTCTAATTTAAATGGATATCCTGTATTTTGCCTGGCAATTCTACTCTTGTGTAAATTCTCCCGTTATTTGAAGTCCATATCAAATTCCATTTCTTCAGTAAATGTTTCCATATCTATCTTACTTTAGAATGACTAATGCGTGTACTCATTGAATCAACAGTATTGAACATCTATGTTATGGTATGGATCTGGCAACTCATGTGTTGAAGCCAGGTCTCCAACGCAGCAAGGTTCAGAGGTGGCATGGCTGGACGAAGTGGTCACTGGGGTGTGGCCTTGGGGACTATACCTGTCCCTCTCTCTCTGCTTCCCAGGTGCCATGAGCTGAGCACCTTTCTTCCGCCAAGCACTGCTTAGAGCTAGCTGACCATGGACTGAACCTCTGAACCATGAGTTAAAGTTAACCTTTCCTCCTCTAAGTTGTTCTTTTTTTTTTTTTTTGCGGTACCGGGAATTGAACCCAGGGGCATTCTACCTCCGTGCCACACCCCCGGCCCTATTTTTTATACTTTATCTTGAAACTGCTCTCACAAAGTTGCAGAGGGCCTCACTAAGTGGAGAGAGAGAGAGAGAGCACTGAGGCTGGCCGCAAACCCGGATCCTCTGGTCTCCACCTCCCAAAGTACTGGGATTACAAGCGTGCGCCCATGCCCGGCCTCTAAGTTGTTCTTGTTAGGTATCTTGGTCACAGTAACTAAAAGCTGAAACCTATTATCTTTGGCAAACCATGTTAGATACAGAGATAAAACAAAGAGCCCATAGTTAAAAGGCAAAGGATAGCCTTGTAGGGGCAATAATGATAGAGGTGAGCAGAGGCCATGATAGATGCATAGAGTACGACAGGAGACCCCTGATGAGCCTCCTCATAGAGTGCCTAGCTATCCATCCCTCTTGTCTCCTACCTTACTGCACCTTATACCCCAACATTTGGAGCTATCGCTGTTACTTCACAGTTTCTCTTTGTATAGTACTTATAGTATGCACTTATATTTATCTGTTTTAATGTAATGGAGCCCTCTTTTTCCATTCGCTGACTCTTCATTGGAGTTATTAGAAAGATAACCACAAGTTGGTTTTCTTTGTTTCTCTTTAAGCAAAGTGAGAAAGTGGGACTTTCTACTAAATTGTGAACGGCTTTGCTTCTACATGCTTCACACAGTCACGTAATTCTCGCCCTGTTCCAGTGAATGAGGTACACTTTATGTCCCATTTTATGAAAGAGGGAATGAAGACACAAAATGGTTCAGTTAACACACCCCAAATCACATGAATAGTGAAAGTGGAGCTGCGATTCAGAGCCAACAGTCTGGCTCCAAAATGTTATGTTGCCATGCCATAATAGAGTAACACAGTTATATAAAAAAATTAAATTAAATTAACGTCTGGAATTTTCTGTGGATATTTAATATATTTTCTTTTTATTTTATTTCTTAAAAGAACAATCTTTTTTATCTTTTTAATGATCCACAAATTAACCTTATAGGCTCAAAAAAATTCTAAGAAAGAAGCCAAAATGGTGTTATCTCACATAAGGAAAGCACACGTTAGTTCTTGTGTTTTCCTTCCCTACAGGGTCTGTGCTGCAGACTAGAGTCTGATCCAAGCATACACGCCGTCCACCTACCTGATTACTACTGGACGGACACTAGCAGTTCTGGTGGGTGTGAGAAAGCAGAGACACAGGAGCTTTTTCAAGGAACTGTTTGACTTAAGGTTAGTTACTGTGGGGTTAAAATAACCTAAAACATCCTTAAACATTTGATAAGAAATTTTGAGAAAATCAAACGTGAGACAGAGATAAGTCCTGGGGATTGGATGTTGTAACTTTATTACTTGACCTGTAGAAGTACAGATGTAAGTATGCCGAATGTTCTACAGTCCTAGTGATTACCAAAATGTGTCTGTCCTGTGTGAGGCTATTTGGTGAATGTTAAAAATATCCATTTTTCCATTAGTGTAGAATGAGGGTGGTTAAAACCTAAAGAGGTTAACCGGGAAGCACTTCAAACCCCCATTCTTTAACAGGGTACTGCTTGTTTCCAATTCTTGATGGATAGGATTTCTAACAAATATTTCATGATGCAAATTTCAACTACATGGGATACCAACAGAAAATAGACAAAACCATTTCTACTATGGGATGAGATGGAGAATGGACAAGGCCTATAAAGAGATTTTCATCTTCAAGAAACAATTTTTCTGCTTTGAATAACCCAGGTTGTTGGGGTGTGGCACCTGTGTTTGTGTCCCACTTAGATTGATGCATTACATTAGGGAAAACTTAACAGTATAGTTTTGCTAATAAATTATGGTGCTAAGATCAGAAAAAGGGGTAAAAACATTGGGAAAGATCTGTTTGTCCTTAAATGGGATATTAACACCAAAGCAAAGGATCTAATAATCATTTTTAAAATCCGTTACCCACAAAATACAGTTTATGGTCCCTTTCACTTTCAGAGTCAGGAGAACACGCAGAAATGGGAACTTATTATAGAAAATTATGTTTAGTACCTTATATAAATCAAAAGTTACAAAAACACATTGGGATCCAAGATGGCGACCAAGGGAAACGCCACGCTACGCTCTCTCTGAGACGCACAACTCATTCGCTATGAAAGCAACCTCTCCACAGAAGAAAGGCAACACAGACTTGAAATAAACAACAAAAAGTTTGAAACGCGACAGAATCAAAGCCAGAAGACAAAACAGAGGAAAGTAAAAAGCTCCAAGTGCCTTACCTAAGGGACTGCGGCGGCGCCATCTTGGCCGGACCATGCCGGCCACTCCCGGCATCGCAGTTTCCACATGCCACCGGCAGAGAAGCCAGAGACCTGCTGTGATTTCAACTGCAGATCAGCAGAGACGAAAGCGAGCAGCGGCTCCTCCACACTCAAGACACCAAACGGCGGCCACAGCGGCTTCAATGGCGCCATCTTGGCAGGACTTTGCCAGCGGCTACCAGCATTGTGGCTTCCACACAAGACCAACGGAGATGCCAGCGACCTGCTGTGAACGCAGCAGCTGCAGAATAGCAGCAGTGACAGCAAGCAGCAACTCGCTCCACGCGCAACACAGACCCAAACTGTGGCGTCAGCAGAAGCAACAGCGGCACCATCTTGGTCAGACCACACCGGCGGCTACCAGCGTTGCAGCTTCTGCAGGAAACCAACAAAGAAGCCAGGGAGCTCTTCTAAAACCAGCACTGCAGAGCATCAGCGACAAAAGCGAGCAGCAGTTCGATCCACACTCGGCAGAGTCCCCAGGACCCAGAGGCCTGATCAGAACCTGCAACAGCTACTGAGCCCACCCCCTTCCCAGAGATTAAGAGCAGTGCTCAACGAAACCGTAAATCAATGAGCCGCCCCAGGGGGAGACCACCCAGCACGGCCACAGGGACTCACGGGGTCTGGGACAGTGCGGATTGCCCCAGAGGAGGCGGGAATGGGGTATGCTGTGGGACGCAGTAGACGCGTGGATAAGCAGACAATCCCTGGTGACATTTGGGTGGGACAGACTTGCAACCTGGGGGTCGCAGCACCCTTATAGAGTCCCCGGGGATAACCACAGGACATAAAGCTGTGGTACCTGGGGAAAATTGGACCAAACCAGCCCTCCCAGTGGAAAACGTGGAGTTCCATGTTTGCGAAGAATCGGAGCAAAGCAACAACCACTGCTTCTGTAGACAAAGAGAAACCCTGGCCCAGGGCCCCCTGCTGGTGACTTCTACCATAGGTGTAGACAGAGAGAGACATAGGAACAGCCCAAGTGGAGAACGTGGAGACCCACACTTGCAGAGAGAGGGGCAATAGTGGCACTGGCCCCATGCACAGGTAGTGAGAGGCACCAGGCAAGGGTCCCAATCACTGAAGGAGACCAAGAACTGGGCCTGAAAATGGACATTATACCGAGCAAGTGAGAATAACCACTCAGTAAAGGCCACTCACCTTTAAGGATAACCTAGTAGCAACTATATACCCCCAGGATAAGAAAATATAAAGGAGAGGTATTTGACATAGGATACCTACAGAGTGAGAGAGGAAGAGCTACCAAAGCAACAAAGGTATAAACATAAGAAACCTGAAACCATGAAAAGAAAGAATTGCAAAGAAACAATGAGCCCCCACAATCCCACAACAACAGAACCCGCCAACTCAGAAGTGCAAAGATTGCCAGAAGGACAATTCAGAACTTCAATAGAGGAAATTATACAGGATTTCCGAAAAGAATTCAGAGAAAGCCTGATAGAAATGAAGGAGCAAATAAGCAGGAATCAAAAAGAAGCTCTGAAGGAAGTGAAGGATGCAATAATTGAAATGAAGACATCAATACAGACCATCAACAATAGACTAGAGCATATGGAAAACAGAATCTCACTCTTAGAAGATGACATCTCCAAAAATGAACACATAGTATATAAATTAGAAAAAACAATTCAACAGCATGAATTGGACATTGAAGAGCTCTCAGCCAGTCTTAAAAGAGAAAACATAAGAATAATAGGCATAGAAGAGGGATTAGAAACTGAAACTAAAGGAATCAATAATCTATTCAGAGAAGTAATATTAGAAAATTTTCCAAACATAGAAAGCAAGGTAAATACACAGGTACAGGAAACATATAGAACCCCCTATAGACAGGATCAGAGAAGAGGCTCACCATGCCACATAATAATCAAATTGACCAATGTAGAGGCCAAGGAGAGAATCTTAAAGGCAGCAAAAGAAAAAAGGAAGTAACATTCAGAGGCAAACCAATAAGAATCACTCCCAACCTTCCAAATCAAGTCATGAAAGCCAGGAAGGCCTGGAGTGACATATTCCAAACTCTGAAAGAAAATAACCTCCAGCCAAGATTTGTCTACCTAGCAAAGATATCTATCAAATTTGATGGAGAAATAAAAACCTTCCATGACAAACAGAAGCTGAAAGACTTTATGTCTTCCAAACCAGCACTAGAGAAAATGCTGACAGAGAAATAGTGATTTCCATCAAACAAACAACTAGGCAAAGAACAAACACTACCTCAAACAGAAATTAAATCTCAAAATGTTAGGAATGAAAACCCATCTCTCAATAAT